>OY101448.1:117038881-117176881 GCA_956483635.1 Panzeria rudis
TTACAGTGTCAAATACCGTCGACAATAGTAATGAGGGCCACAGTAACAGTGTGAAGAGATTAGGAGTGAAAATAGGAGAGTTGTTAGATTTTCTGAAGACACGCTCAAACGTGCACAGGGACATAGTGACAATGTCCCGTGAGATACAGGCGTTGTATATGCAGGTTTCAGATGAATTGAGTAGCAAAGGTGTTAGTAGTGACGAGAAATCGCGGACTAGCAGAGAAACGCAGACAGACGAACCGGCAAGGGTAAACCTTGTGATAGGTGGAACCCCAAAGCGCAGAAGAGATGATAACATTCTTAGCCCAAAGGGTAACAAATCTAAGAGGAAGAAGGGCACAACCCCCAATAGGGCATTGAAGAAAAGTGAAAATGCTGTACCCAGGGAGACAGGTATAAACACGGCTGGTAAACAAGATCCGAATGTTAAAGATCCTGACTGGGTTAAAGTTGGTCCAAGAGCTAGAAATAGGAAAAAGACAATACGACCAGATGCTTTGATTATTAAAACTTGTGGGGATGCTTCCTATGCTGATATTCTCAGACAAGTGAAGAAAGACCCTAAGCTGGATAATCTGGGTCAAAACGTAAAAAATATCAGGAAGACTGAGAAAGGTGAATTATTGTTAGAGTTGAGTAAACCCTCGCATCAGAATACAAGTGAGTTCAGGTCGACGGTAGAAGAGGTATTAGGTGAGGTCGCAGAAGTTAGAGCACTATCCCATGAGATTAGGATCGAGATTAGAGATATAGATGAGGTAACCACAAAGGAGGACGTCTATGAAGCCCTCATTAGAGAATCCGATTTTAAATCCCTGCAGCCTGCTGCAGTTAAATCGTTAAGGAGAGCGTACGGAGGAACGCAAACTGCCACCATTGGCGTAAGTGCTGTCTTAGCTTGCCGTCTTATAGAGATGGCGAAGATACGTATTGGTTGGGTTGTTTGCAGAATACGCGAAAAGGTAACACCAAGAAGGTGCTATAAATGTCTTGATTATGGACATAGAGCAGCAAACTGTAGGGGGCAGGACCTTTCTAAAAACTGCTTACGGTGTGGCAAAACTGGCCACAAAATTGGAACTTGTTCCAATAAACCGTCGTGCTTGCTTTGTAGGAATGGAACAAACACCGCTAGTGACCATGTCACCGGATGTGCAGTTTGTCCATACTACAGAAGAGCTCTACAGAAACTTAGGGTTTAAAGCAAAACTTAAGGCATCAAAATGCGTATATTACAGTTAAATCTCAACCATTGCCAGGCAGCTCAAGAGCTTCTTAAGCAAAGCGTTCGAGATTTAAATGTAGATGTCGCTGTGCTGAGTGAGCCATATCGGAACATGGGATCTGTAAATTGGGTTTCCGATAATACGGACACATCGGCGATATGGAACACCAGCACGCTAACAATACGAGATAAAATAACATCAGAATGTGGATATGCCCGAGCCACTGTCTCTGGCATCACACTATACAGTTGCTATATTCCCCCTAGGTATTCTATAGAGGACTTTCGAGTAATAGTTGACAATATAGTAACAGATGCAGTTACAAGAAATCCTGTCATAATAGCGGGTGACTTCAATGCGTGGGCTGTTGAATGGGGCTGCCCCTTGACAAACACAAGAGGTAGAGTACTCTTGGAAGCCTTTTCTGTATTGGGTGTTGTACTCATTAATAATGGAGTTGAACAAACTTTCAGAAGGGGTGATGCTGGATCGGTAATTGACATTACATTTGTCAGTAGCAGCATCACAAGCCAAGTTAACTGGAGAATATCCGACATCTATACTCATAGCGATCATAGCGCTATAATCATAGATGTACAAGATGAACAGCCCCGTGTGATTGCACAAGCACGAGGTTTGACAGGATGGAAGGTAAATACCTTTGATAAGGATATCTTCGCAGCTTGTATGGAGAACATGGAACTGAGTGGTTCAGCTGAAGATATGGCAGTGCAATTAGTAAGTCATATCACTAATGCCTGTAACGTAGCTATGATAAAGCGTAAAAGGTCACCAAATAAGCCCCCGGTGTACTGGTGGAATGATGAAATTGCTAGCTTGCGATCGGAGTGTATAAGTGCCCGAAGGCAGTATACACGAACGAGAGGTAGGTTAGAGAATAGTGTACACCATCAAATATATAAGGATAAAAGGAAAGCGTTGAAGATTGCAATTCGTAGGAGCAAGCGTAGGTGTTTTCTTAATGTTTGTGATGAAGTAGATAGTAATCCTTGGGGCTTTGCATATAAATTGGTAACCAAGAAACTTAAATGTCTTGGTCCATCGCCGCCAAGAGAGGAGCCTCTCCTCAAGGGAATTGTAGATCATCTCTTTCCCCAACAGGAAACTCCGACATGGCAACACAGCTACCCGGCTGAATTTTTCGACATTCCTCCGGTTACGATTGCCGAGATAGAAGGTGCTGTCTCAAAATTTAAAGACAAGAAGGCACCAGGTTTAGACTGCATTCCGAATATGATACTAAAAGAAGCTGTTAAACTCCATCCTGACTATTTTTTGAAAGTAATAAGCGCATGCTTGAGCCAGGGCATTTTTCCAACAATGTGGAAGAGACAAAAGTTAGTATTGTTACCTAAGGATAATAAGCCACCAGACGACCCTTCCTCTTATAGGCCGCTGTGTATGATAGATACAAGTGGGAAATTGCTAGAAAGTATAATCTGTAGAAGATTGGAAAGTTGTGTTGAAGCTAACCGCGGTTTATCAGATAACCAATTTGGCTTCAGGAAAGCAAGGTCAACAGTAGATGCTATCAAAGTTGTAGTAGAAACTGCTGCTCAGGCTATCCAAGGGAAGAGGTGGAGAAATGGAGCAAAAGAGTATTGTGTAGTTGTAACGCTAGACGTAAAGAATGCCTTCAACACGGCAAACTGGGAGCATATTGTTGATGCCTTAGCCAGTTTAGACATCCCAGGATATCTACTGGCAATTATACAGGACTATTTCCGAAATAGAGAGCTAGTTTATGATACTGATAAGGGTACTAGAAGACGAAAGATGATTGGTGGGGTGCCTCAAGGATCAGTACTTGGTCCACTACTGTGGAACGTCATGTACGATGGAGTATTAAGGTTAAACCTGCCGGAGAAGGTAAAGATAGTTGGATTCGCAGACGACATAGCGTTAGTATGTGAAGCAAAAGAGTTACTAGAGGCGGAAACCATTGCAAACGCCAGTATTCAGATCGTAAGGTCTTGGTTGAGATCAATGGGTCTAGCTCTAGCTGACCATAAAACAGAAGCGATTCTGATTAGTAGTCGGAAAAATAGGGAAACCATTAGGCTAAATATTGGCACGTGTAGCATAGAATCCAAGGAATGTTTAAAATACCTTGGAGTCATGATTGACACTCGTCTGTCTTTTCATGAGCACTTGAAGTATATAGGTTCTAAGGCATCAAAAACCTGCTCAGCGCTATGCCGGATCATGCCGAATACAAGAGGTCCAAAATATCTGCAGAGGAGATTGCTAACCAGTGTAGTAAGAAGCATTATCTTATATGCATCCCCTATATGGTCAGGCTCACTGAAATACTCTACATATGTGAATCTGATATCCCCTGTGTATAGGCTGGCCGCCCTGCGAGTATGTAGCGCATTCCGAACTGTATCGGACGAGGCCGCCTTTGTCATTGCCGGCATGATACCCATCGAGCTAGAAGCCGTTTCGGACAGTACGAATGGTGTGACTGATACGTGTCTACGGAAGTGGCAAGAACGATGGACAGCGACTGACAAGGGAAGATGGACTTACTTACTGATACCTGACATTAGGGTATGGTTATCAAGAAGACACGGCGACTTGAACTTCTACATTACACAGTTTTTGACTGGACATGGTTGTTTTAGGTCGTACTTGTACCGTTTCGGACATGACAGTGTTCCGTTTTGTCCGAGTTGTGGTGGCAATGTCGTGGAAGATGCCGAACATGTGTTCTTCATCTGTCCACGATTTGATAGTGGTAGAGCGTATTTAGAAGTAGTCTTAGGGCGTAGTATTAGGCCGGACAACATCGTTCCAATCATGTTGGAATCTTTGTATAACTGGACGTATGTATGTAATTTTATAAAATTGGTTCTGTTGGAACTTCGTAGGTTAGAAGAGATTCGCAGAAGAATCCATGTAGTTTAGATTTAGGGTCTAGGACCTTTCCCACCCCGAGACGTATAGCCTTGCGGTAGTACCACGGGGAGCATTTGGGTCAGTGTGAAGGGGTGTTTTTAGCGTGTTAAAGTCTCGCACTTCTGGCAAACACCACCACTGCCAAAGTCTTTCGATGATTTTCATCCCACAAATAATAAAAAAAAAAAAAAACATACATACATACATACATACATACATACATACATACATACATACATACATACATACATACATACATACATACATACATACATACATACATACATACATACATACATACATACATACATACATACATACATACATACATACATACATACATACATACATACATACATACATACATACATACATACATACATACATACATACATACATACATACATACATACATACATACATACATACATACATACATACATACATACATACATACATACATACATACATACATACATACATACATACATACATACATACATACATACATACATACATACATACATACATACATACATACATACATACATACATACATACATACATACATACATACATACATACATACATACATACATACATACATACATACATACATACATACATACATACATACATACATACATACATACATACATACATACATACATACATACATACATACATACATACATACATACATACATACATACATACATACATACATACATACATACATACATACATACATACATACATACATACATACATACATACATACATACATACATACATACATACATACATACATACATACATACATACATACATACATACATACATACATACATACATACATACATACATACATACATACATACATACATACATACATACATACATACATACATACATACATACATACATACATACATACATACATACATACATACATACATACATACATACATACATACATACATACATACATACATACATACATACATACATACATACATACATACATACATACATACATACATACATACATACATACATACATACATACATACATACATACATACATACATACATACATACATACATACATACATACATACATACATACATACATACATACATACATACATACATACATACATACATACATACATACATACATACATACATACATACATACATACATACATACATACATACATACATACATACATACATACATACATACATACATACATACATACATACATACATACATACATACATACATACATACATACATACATACATACATACATACATACATACATACATACATACATACATACATACATACATACATACATACATACATACATACATACATACATACATACATACATACATACATACATACATACATACATACATACATACATACATACATACATACATACATACATACATACATACATACATACATACATACATACATACATACATACATACATACATACATACATACATACATACATACATACATACATACATACATACATACATACATACATACATACATACATACATACATACATACATACATACATACATACATACATACATACATACATACATACATACATACATACATACATACATACATACATACATACATACATACATACATACATACATACATACATACATACATACATACATACATACATACATACATACATACATACATACATACATACATACATACATACATACATACATACATACATACATACATACATACATACATACATACATACATACATACATACATACATACATACATACATACATACATACATACATACATACATACATACATACATACATACATACATACATACATACATACATACATACATACATACATACATACATACATACATACATACATACATACATACATACATACATACATACATACATACATACATACATACATACATACATACATACATACATACATACATACATACATACATACATACATACATACATACATACATACATACATACATACATACATACATACATACATACATACATACATACATACATACATACATACATACATACATACATACATACATACATACATACATACATACATACATACATACATACATACATACATACATACATACATACATACATACATACATACATACATACATACATACATACATACATACATACATACATACATACATACATACATACATACATACATACATACATACATACATACATACATACATACATACATACATACATACATACATACATACATACATACATACATACATACATACATACATACATACATACATACATACATACATACATACATACATACATACATACATACATACATACATACATACATACATACATACATACATACATACATACATACATACATACATACATACATACATACATACATACATACATACATACATACATACATACATACATACATACATACATACATACATACATACATACATACATACATACATACATACATACATACATACATACATACATACATACATACATACATACATACATACATACATACATACATACATACATACATACATACATACATACATACATACATACATACATACATACATACATACATACATACATACATACATACATACATACATACATACATACATACATACATACATACATACATACATACATACATACATACATACATACATACATACATACATACATACATACATACATACATACATACATACATACATACATACATACATACATACATACATACATACATACATACATACATACATACATACATACATACATACATACATACATACATACATACATACATACATACATACATACATACATACATACATACATACATACATACATACATACATACATACATACATACATACATACATACATACATACATACATACATACATACATACATACATACATACATACATACATACATACATACATACATACATACATACATACATACATACATACATACATACATACATACATACATACATACATACATACATACATACATACATACATACATACATACATACATACATACATACATACATACATACATACATACATACATACATACATACATACATACATACATACATACATACATACATACATACATACATACATACATACATACATACATACATACATACATACATACATACATACATACATACATACATACATACATACATACATACATACATACATACATACATACATACATACATACATACATACATACATACATACATACATACATACATACATACATACATACATACATACATACATACATACATACATACATACATACATACATACATACATACATACATACATACATACATACATACATACATACATACATACATACATACATACATACATACATACATACATACATACATACATACATACATACATACATACATACATACATACATACATACATACATACATACATACATACATACATACATACATACATACATACATACATACATACATACATACATACTAGAGATGGGCGAGTGCAAAATATATGTCGATGTACATATATCGATATCGATATATTTTTAAATATCGAATAAAAATATCGATATTTCGATATATACCAATATTTTTCAACAATGATGAATCATACATAATTCCAAAAGTTTTTAAAAATAAACCCAAAATGAACTTTTCTAATATATAATTAAGCAGAAAAGACTTCCGGGTATGTTATGTATTCCATGCGGAATTAAAATGTGTGGAGTTACCAAAGCATTGTTGCTGCAAATAATAATTTACAACAACAATGCTTTGCTAATTCCGCATGGAATACAGAACACATCCCTTAGTTTTCAACATCCTTACTGTTTGAACAATATTTCATGGATCGTACATCAACAAAATTATACTCAAAGAAAGATCATTTTTCGAACACACAAAAGATTATAAATGAAACAAACGATTTAGTAACATTCCATTTGATCAAGATTGTGTCGAATTTTTTTAACTGCACGAAAAACAAAACCAAAGCTTTAAAAATATCGAATTTGATACTGTCGATATTTTTTGAATAAAATATTGATATATTGAAATTAAAAATATCGACAATATATATCAATATATTTTTGAGGAAATATCGATATATGGATATATCCATATTTTTTGCCTATCCCTAATACATACATAAACTGATAAACACAAGACCCTTCTTTGCGTCGCGCAGTCGTGTAAAAGCGACACAATTTTCAGGTATACGACTTATAGATAAAACATATTTTTAGCTGTTTAAAAGCTAAGTAGAAAGTGGCTAATTGGGTGGAGTACTTGCCTTGAAATATGAGGAATGTGTGTTAGTACCCCGGTCGAGCCAAAGTTTTTTTTTAGAAATACAAAACGATAAATAAAAAAACTAGTACGAGCACTACTTTACAACAAATGGGTTATAACTATATACAAATGAAATAGTTGGGCTCCTATGACAACCTAATGTTGAAATCGATAGGTCGATAACAGAAAAAAAGACGGATAGGCAACTAGTCTGAGTTAAAAAGCAACTAGTATATTTCTAAACACACACTAGTCATTTTGTCTGCAGGTGTTGTGATCACTGCAGAGCATACACAATAACAAACATATTAAATGAAGGCCAACACTTACCATTCACAATAGAGTTGTAAAGGTATTGAGTATTTGGGTATGGAGTACTCAATACCAGTCGCTTTTTGAGTACTCGATATTCAAAAGTAATTAATCAATACTTTCAGAGTTGTATTTTCCAGCAAAATAGATTGTAAAGTATGAATGAAACTGATAAAAATTTTAATTTATGGTACAAAAAATTACTGAAATAAAAATATAATTGTTTTAATTAAAACCCTCTAAAAAACAATAAAAATGAAAGTTTTAATGCAAGAAAGCTAATAAACTATAATTCTCACAAATAAAATTGCATTTCTTAAATTTTTATTTAATTTTATTCATCAATTCAGGCAAACCATTAAAGTATTGAGAAGTATTGAGTCAATACTTAATAATCAGGGACAGGGGTTTCATGCAAATGCATGTTTTTTCCCTTAAGCTGGATTATGGCAAAACCGAAACGAAATAATGAATTTGCTTAAAAATGACGTCGATTTGTTAGTGCATATTTTGATGAAAATGCATATTTTTACATATTTTTGTTACAAAAGCATTTTTTAGTCATATTTTGTAATAAATTTAAATCTCAACAAAATTAGTGTTCTCAAAAAAATTTGTTTTGTCAAATTAAAATCGAAGGTAGCAGTATTTAAATATATAGGGGTTTTACACTGTCTCGAAATCTAGGACTTACAAGATTTCGAGCTAAGTCCAGTTGTTTTTTACTAGATTTCCCATACAAAACGAAATCTACTTTGTCAGTAGATTTGGACGAAATCTACTCAAAGTCTAGTATATTTATTTTCTTTTTAGAGTTTAGGATAAATTTCAGTCAAAGTATTTATTCTTGGATACGAAATCTAGTAAAATGTCAAAAAAGTCTAGTGTAAACGACATAGATTTCGAAAAAGATTTCAAACCAAATCTATTAGATTTCGAGACAGTGTAAATGCCCTATTAAAGAAAAGAACATATCCTGATCTAAGGGCCTTATTTTGTAAAACGCAACGCCAAGCGTTGATTAATTTTGTATGGAAAAAATGTAATTTGCAAAAACAAAACACACACAAAATTAGTCAACGCTTAGCGTTGCGTTTTACAAAATAAGGCCCTAAATCTTAAAAGCTTACTATGACCAAATATGTAGATTGAACTTTACATTGGAAAATATGAAACCAATTTCAGTTTTACATGTAAAAAATAAGAATATTTTTTCATTTGTTGTAAAAAATAATACTACAAACTAATTTATAGTGCATTTACATCAGCAATGCTGGGGGATAATGCTCGCAGTCGTGATCGAAATGACATTCGAAGCGAAATTAATTTCGATAGTGTGAAATTTTCTAACAATGTTACTCGATACGATACGAATTGAGTTTTTGTTTCTGTGTTGTAAAACGCGTAAATAAATATGTTGTTGAACACTGAAAAATATGTACTAGATTTTAACAGGTGGGATCAGTAGCGCAGCTGACTAGCCTGATTAAACGTCAAACTTAGTGGATGTTGATGATATGCTCACATGATACAATACATTAGAAAATTATTCTCATCTAGGTTGCCAAATCTTCATGTGAGTTACATACTGAGCAACAACAAAATTCGTTGTACACACAAACAAACATTTACATATAAAACACAGCTTACGAGAACTTTTGCTAATGTATGTACCTGTATTATTATCAGAAATCACCCTTCGTAGGAAACTGCCCTTGTAAGTCTTGCAGGTCTTGCAAGTCTAGGATATATGCTATAATCTGCAAGACCAAAACAACAAAATACATGAAACTGACATTTCCTATACTTGTGCATATCTGCAACCGTAAAAATCATTGCAGAAAATGTTTACAATGCTGAAACAGCTGATATTTTTGTTATATTTTAGTGCCAAAAATAACTACAAACCTACGCTTACAAAGTTTTACGGCGGTAGTGGCCGCAATGAAAACTATCGGCGGACACTTTAAATTAATTCTTAGCGAAATATAACTAACATACTAAATAGATTCAGTAAAGTGCGACTTTGGCTCGCACACAAAGGGTTCCGTACGATTACACGTATCGCGACCTTAGTATTGTTTTGGCCCACCGGCCATTTAAAAAAAAATTGAGTTAAGTATAGGGTATATAAATATATTTTGAATACCCTATTTCGGAATCCAAAAACTGTTTCGCGAAATTGTTCCTGGTTTCTGAAATATCATTGTGCTCGATATCATTTTAAATAATTTTTTTGTAAAAAAAAAATTTTTTTCAAATAAAAAAAATTAAAAACCAGAGATCAAGTAAAATACCAAGTTTAAACAATATTAACTTTTTATTCCATGTAAATATCTTTTCTAATAACATTTATACGCTTATTTTCTATAAAAAGTAGAAAATTTCATCTCAATAACAAGTTACTCAATACACAGCAGTTAGTATACATATGGAGCAACAAAAGCTACTTTTTACAAATAAAATAAAAAAAGTGGTTACTGGAGCACAAAACAAGATATTTTACTTTCAGTAAAAATATCTTAATTTCTAATCGGATTGATCAAAGTTCATAAAAATGTACATTTTTCTTCCAAACATATGATGGAAGCAGTGGTGAGAATACAAAAAAATTCTATCGGATATATTTTGAGAAAACTTTATGTATATGTTCTTTGTTGTTTTTCTCCATTCCGATTTTTTGGCATATGGGCTAAACCAATACTAAGGTCGCGATGTAACCCTTTTCGTTGTTTTCTTTTTTCATTTTGCCAATTTTTTTGTTTTGCTTTTTCGTTTAACTTCAGTTTTTATTTGTTTATTTTTTTTTGTTGATTTAGCGATTTTTTTATTATTTTTTAGTTTTTTTTTTGCAATTTTACGTTTTTTTTATATTTTTTTTTTTTTTTGGTTTTTTGCCGGTGTTTTTAGTTTTGGCGATTTTTTTGTTATGGCTTTTTTTTTTTGTTTAACTTTTTTTCGCGTTTTAACGATTTTTTTAGTTTTAGCGATTTATATTAGATTTGGTGCTTTTTTCGGGTTTGGAAAATTTTTTCGGTTTTTAATGATTTTTTAGTTTTAGGGATTTTTTTCTTTATACACTTTTTTTCGTTTTGGCGATTTATTCCTTTTTTATTTTTGGCGCTTTCTTTTGTTTTGCCGTTTTTTTTCGTTTTGGCGATTTTTTGTTTTTGGCTATATTTTTAGTTTTAACGATTTTTTAGATTTTAGTGCTTTTTTCGTTTTGACGAATTTTTTCCGTTTTTTGCGTTTTGTTTTTTGTCGGCGATTTATTCCGTTTTTGGCAATTTTTTTAAGTTTTGCGTTTTCTTTTGTTTTGCCGTTTTTTTCGTTTTGGTGATTTTTTCCATTGTCGCCGATTTTTTTGTTTTTGACGATATTTTTAGTTCGAACGATTTTTTAGATTTTAGTGCTTTTTTCGTTTTGACGAATTTTTTTAGTTTTTTGGCGTTTTGTTTTTTGTCGATCTTTTTAGTCTTGCTGATTTTTTGCGTTTTAGCGATTTTTTAATTTTGGTGCTTTTTTCCTTTAAGCGCTTTTTTCATTTTGGCGATTTTTCGTTTTGAAATTTTTTAATTTTAGCGTTTTTTTTTTAATTTCAAGTTTGTTTAGAAAATATGTACAAGAATCGAATGATTACTTCACAAAAAAGTTTAACGACGGCATTGACGTGTATAAATTGTGTGCGGCTAATTTTGTTCCGAAGTAAGGTATTTGACAAGGTTGCGGCACGGAATTCTTTAAAAACAAACAAACAAAATAATAAGCAAGCATTTTATTGTAAAGTAATAAATTTGAAAAAAAAAAGAATAATGAATTGTGAAGAAACTAAAATAAAAATTAAACAAATAAAACAAAAAGACTGTATCTGAAATAAAAAATATTGGAATATATGAATTTGAGGTTTGTTGTTGATTTTCCATTATCTTGAAGACAAAAAAACTTTTTCTGTTTTAGAAGCCGACTGCGCAAATTTTTTACAGAAAACTTGTAGAAGTAGCAAATATCGATGCCAGTTGGGATATTGTTAGATGGAAGGTCAGACATTTAAAAGCAAATTACAACAAAGCCGAAACTTGGAGAAAGTCCACTGGGGCCAGTTTACTCGAAACAGATGCAGGATTTTTTTTTGTAGTACTTCAGAAACAGCTGTTATACTATATGTGATAAGCTATGTATTAAAAAAAGACACTCGTGCTTCGTCGCAGAAAATCATAGTACATATCGTCAGCTTATTATTGGTTTGGCGCACCGACCATTTTTAAAAAAATTGAGTTAGGTACGCGATATATATATTTCAGATGTCCTCTTTCTGAATCCAAAATCTGTTTCACGAAATCGGCTATGGTTTTTGAAATATCGAGCATTGACTTTGGCTCATATCCACAAGTTTAACGTCTACTGAGTATTGGTTTGCTTTACAAGCCACTATTTAAGGTATGCAGCATATTTTTCATACAAAACGCAAAGAAAATTATTTAAGTTTTGTTTTGCACTATTTACATAACAATGAACGTAGGTTAAAACAAAATTGAAATTAAATGGGAATGTAATTGGCACAGCCAGATAAACAAGCCATAATAAAAATTCTACAACGGCGTTGAACCGAAAAATCATCAGTTGACTATGAGCCGCCAATTAAATAAAATAAAGTAAAATTGTTCAAGTTTGAACTGTTGTATATAAAACAAAATAAAGCGGTTTTATTTAACTGTCAAGTTGTTTTATTGCATGCATTATTAAAAATAAAGTCCGTAGACTTGGTTGTTTTTTGCCAAAATAAGGCTACAAATCTATGACTGAAAACATTATACCGGCGGCTCCTAACCGGTTTTAAATCGATTAACTTCATACTTTGGATGAAAACGTAAACATTACCACGCAGCTTTATTATACAAAACAAATTTTGTGATTTAGTTTATCGGCATAAATGAATTTAGAGCAAGTGCCTTAAAAATGGATTTTTCATCACCGGCTCCAGCAGTATCAGAAGAAATTATCAGGTAATATTTAATTTTGTTCTTTTAGTATTTGTTTGCTATTAATTATTGTTGCTTTTAGAATGTTTGATGAATATTTTTGGACAGACGTTGAATACCACACAGGAGATATAAAAATGTAAGTATAATTTTTGCATAATTCGGAATGTTTTTGAAGGTTTTATTAAATTTAGCAAATCTGATGACGTTTCCTTACAACAAAAATCGGCATTGGAATGTGCTTCAAATTTCCTACAAGCGGAAGATACTATAAGGTACACACAAAAATATTTTATTTAAATTTAAAATAAATTTACATCTTTTAGCATATCTGACGACGTTTCCTTATCACAAAATTCGGCATTGGAATGTGGACCAAACTTTCCACACATGGAAGATGCTATAAAGTACACAAAAAAATCAAAGAAAAGACAAAAAAATTATGATATGTGGGTGTCTACAGTAAGAAAGCGGCTACGAGAATCTGGCAAACCTTACGTTTCCATAAATAAAAAAGAAGTACCAGGACGAGTTCTGAAATCCCCATGCAATAATTGCTATCTGAAATGTATGACTATTTTCTCCCATGATGACCGCATGCAGATCCATCAAGCATTTTGGAATATGTGTGACGATGAAAAAACCAAATACTACTTTAAATTTGTTACACGACATCCAGTAAAACGTCGCAGAGGAAATTCATCCCTGAAGCAATTCTCGTTTTTATACTATTTCGAAAAGGATACGTTTACATACCGTGTGTGTCGAAAATTTTTTTAAACACGCTATGCATAGATCAAAAACGAATATATTATTGTTTCGAACAATTCAATGATGCTAAAGTGGGAGTTCCACTTGGAAGAAAAAAGGGTAAACATGTTAAGCGCGTTACTCCAGACGATAACTTGTCCGATGTGCGTGCTCACATATCAAGTTTCCCCACTATCGATTCCCATTACTGCCGATCAAATTCTAAAAGAAAATATATTGACGGCAGTCTTAATTTAAATAAAATGTACTTATACCGTCAAAATACTGAATATCATCCTGTTGGCATACATATTTATCGAAAAGTATTCAATAATGATTTTAATATATCCTTTTTTAAGCCCAAAAAAGACCAGTGTGATATAAATGTGTTTCGTTTCATAATAAGGATAATATTTTAACAACAAGCGAAAAACTCATTTATGAAAAACACAAGGCAGAAAAGGAAGCATTAAAATTAGATCGTGATAACGACAGGCAAAATGTGCACTCTAGCAAATGCATCATTTGCTATGATCTACAAAGCGTGTTTAGTCTTCCCAAGGGAAATGCTTCCATGTTTTATTATAAGCGAAAATTGAGTATGTTCAATCTAACTGCTACTATAATTATGCCAAACATACCAACTTTCACATATTGTGCGCTATGGACGGAAGCTCAAAGTGGCAGAAGCGGAAACGATATTGCTAGTGCCTTAATCAAGATTTTAAAACAGTTAGTGAAAGATTATCCAGCTCTTAAAACGCTGACACTATGGAGCGATTCCTGTGTTCCACAGAATAAAAATCGGATAAATTCAACAGCAATAAAAATATTTCTCAAACAGCACAATATTACCACCATAATACACAAATTTTCGGAACCGGGGCACTCTTTAATTCAGGAAGTCGATTGTGTTCACGGAGTCATTGATCGCTATTTAAAGAATGTTGAAATACACAGTCCCCTCCATTTAATGCAATTACTTAGAAATATGCCTGCGAACAAAACAAAATTAAAGGTTATAGAAATGCTTCCAGAGGATTTTCACTCTTATTCAGTGTTGGCAAATAAAATGGATTTTAGAAAAGTTCCATTTGCTAAAATTAAAGTAATGCTGTATAAAAAGAATGAAGAGTACCATTTACGGTATAAAACGTCTGCCAAAGATAAAGAATTTCAAAATGCAATTTTACTTAAATCAGCATCAAGAAATTGTCTGGAAACTCCACAGAATTTGTTACAGCAAACATTAAAAATGTCGACCCCTTCAACGATTCCAAATGACAAAAAAAAAAAGGATTTAAAAGACTTATTTATATTTCTTCCAAATAATGATAGGATTTATTTTGAAAATTTACTTAAAATGTAATTTTTAAGTTTGAAATTTGAAGTCTTGATAATATTTATTTAAAAACTAACTGGCAGTTTTTGTAAATGAAATAAAAATGTTCATTAGGGTCTTTGAATTGAAAACAAAAACAAATTTGAGTTTTTTTATTATTGTTTCAATATAAATTCCCTGTCGAAAATTTTTATTTTAATTACAAAAACATACAGTAAAAATACTGTTTTGTACCTTCTATTTATTTCATTTTAATTTTGAAATACCACTTTGTATCTTTCAAATATATGTACATGTATTAATATATTTCAAACATGCAAATAACTCATAACAGTAGGACTGTTTTTTATGTTTTTATAAAATAAATTAAAACAAAATACCAAATTTACGGTTTTAAGCTTTTAAAATACTACTTTGTACCTTTTAAATGTACATTAATATATTTTAAATAAGAAATTAACTCATAATAGTAGAACTATTTTTTACGTTTTTACGTTTTTATCAAATAAATGAAAATAAAATACCAAATTTCCTCACCTAGATGTTTTATTTCATTATTAATATCTTCTCCATTGATATACACATACGATCGTTCTTCGTTTCCACAAAAATTCAAAAATGGCACATCTGTTTCTGTGGATATGCAGCAAAAAAAAATAAACTTTTGAAAAAAAGTTTGATATGCAGCACAAAACAAGATTTTTCATTTTCAGAAACAGGGTACTAACTTTTGATTAAATGCATGAAAGTTCATAAAAATTCACATTTTTGATCAGAACATATGCCGGTAGCAGTGGTGAAAATATAAAAAAATTCTATCGGGTACATTTTGAGAAAACTTTATCTAAACTTTCTTTGCCGTTTTTCTCCATTCAGAGTTTGTGGCATATGCGCCAAACCAATAATAAGCTGACGATATGCTAAGTTTGCAGATATGCTACGGTGAATCATGGTATGCTCATAATATCACCAGTATGTTCAAACTATCAAACACCATATACATACAGACTGACATTTACTTAAAGAGTTGACTGATAATTCCACCAATCGCTCAACCTTTTTTTACAACTGTTAAGCAGCGTTGTAAACTTTTAGATTTCAAAAAGCACTGAAACAAGTAAAAAAACGAGTAATTCTTAAAAAAAAAGCAGTGAATTCTAATTTTTTTTAGTTTTATTTAAAAAAGTTGTTATATACCTGCCGAATCGTTTTAGAAAAATTAAATCCACTAAAAGCAAAAATTTTCAGACCTTTTGTAGTTTTCTATTTTTTAGAGCTTAATATATCAAATCCGATATTAATTCATTATATATTCATCATAGTTATTGCTAAAGGTTTTTTATGGAAATGAGCGTGCTATCATAAAGAAAAAACTGTAACTTTTGAATCTTTTTTATTCCTACTTAAAGACTTTGTACAATAAAGACAACTGACAGGTGTAGTTAACTCTGTAATAAAAATAATACATATGTCAAAAAAGCCAACTTCAATGCAAAGATCTTATGTACCAGATTAAAAAACCGACGCGATTTTGTGTTAGATGAAATGGGGTGCTTGTCTAAAAATGGGGTGCCCGTCCTCAATTTTTCATAGTAACAAACCTATCATGTCTTTTCAAATAAAATATAATACCACTACCACTTTGTCCGCCCGATGTTCACTTCTATGGGATCAAACAAGGCTTGCCATACGGGCTAGAATGGGCTTGATTGTCAAGATATTTTAGGTGCTGTCAAGTTATAAGCTCAAATGTAATTTGTCAAGCTGAAATGATACTTTTGACCAGGGCCTGAAACCATGAAAAATGGGTTCAGGTTCGGGTTAATCAAAATAAAAAGTTCAGATTCGGGTTCCGTTCAGGGTTCGGGTTTAAAACCAAAAATTGAAACGCGCAATTATTTTGTTTAATAAAAAACTATATATGTAAATCAATTTTACATTTACGTTTATACGTTTCAACAATATATTCTTTTTTTTTTAATATATTTAACCCCCATTAACACAAAGCTCAGTTATGTTGATTTTAACTTTAAGTTTATTAACTTTCAGTTTGCCTAAACTTCGAATTTTAACTGAAAGTTAACAATTTTCGTTAGCAATAAAAAAATTGAGTTAACTTGTGTCATCAACTTTTTTGATTGCCTGAAATAAACTATTTTTGGGAAATGCAAAAATTTTAGCAATTTATATAAATAATATCATGGTTCAACAGCATCTAAGTACGACCGCTGCACAAGGAAGTGCTGCATTGGCCTAAGAAACTTTGAATTTGTTATTATTCTTGAAAATTCATGTTAAATATTTTCAGAGTAACAAAAAGTTAATTTATTTTGAAATGTCAATAATTTCTTCAGTTAAGAACTTAAACTCAAAATAGGTTCCAGTTAAATTTAATTGAAATTGAATAGGTAAATCTGCTTTGTGTTAATGAAATTTTATTTATAAAGAATTAAATTTTGAGTTTAGTGCTAACAACTGCAGGTTAATTTTTTTTACTGTTAACGGCCCTAAATTTAACTTATTTGGCTTAAAAAAAAAATTAACTTTGTAACGTACGTACCGCATTGCCATAAGAAAATATACTTCAAATTAGAGATTATTAGAAATACCCAGAACAAGAACAGGCAAAATGTTTGGCAACCATTCGGCAATTTTAAAAATTGCAAAAATAGTCAGCTGTCGGGGTGCTGCCACCTGGTATGAATTTGCCTTGGTTGTTATTTTATTTTGATTTTGTTTTAAATTTTTTTGTATGCAAGAAATCTAATAGTGGAAGGCCAATGATCGTGGCATGCGGCAGCGGGCGGCGATCAGCTGTTCCGTTTTCCGCTTGAAATTTTATTGGTAGGCAAATAAACGCGGCAAGAAAACGCGAAGATATGCCAAAAATTATTACACAACCACTTTGAAATTAATTACATTAGTAATCACAAAATTTTTGTTTTAATAAAAACTAAATTGTATTGTTAAAAAACATTTTTTTATTCAAATTGAATTTATTTTTCATATTGATGTTGTCAAATCAATTAAATTTTGTATGGCAATGTCGTTTCAAGCGGCAAAGAAAAAAAGTTGAACAAAATTCAACTTTGCCGCGCGGCCGCTTCCTACAGTATTGCCAAATGAAACTAATTACGACATGCCAAATATTTTGTTTAAATATTTTTTGAGTCAAACTAGACTTTTGCAAACTGGCAGTGCTCTCGCCGCCCGCTGCCGCATGCCGCGTTCATTGGCCTTCCACTATAATGCTTTCTATTATTCTTCTATTAAATATTTCTCAATTTTTATATTTTTGAACCTGAACCTTGCTGAATTTTAGGGTTCAACGGGTTCGAGTTCAAAGTATTCATAAACGGGTTCAGGTTCGGTTTCAGTCCCTGTTTTTGACAGATAAAAATAGATATGTAATATCAAAAATTTTATGAAAAAATATTTCATAAATTTTTAGCCAAGTATACAATTACAAAAACTGTTTACAACTTAAAAAACCAAAAGTTTGTAATATTCTCTATTTAGACTGCTAAGTAAACTTCACTTTACATAAATTTTTTACTGTGGCAAGTTCTCTTTTTAAAATCAAGCTGGTTTTAGTCGGATGTCAAGCTAAAATACTATTGGAATCTGGCAGCCCTAGATCAAACAGCAAGCAATTCATTTGAAACAAAAAAAGATTTTTTTTGAAAAATTAGTTCATAATTTGAGGATTGTGCGATAATTAATATTTCCGGGGGATATATACAGATTTTGAAAAAAAAATTTTAAATCGGTTAACATATGACAGACTTGTGCGAAAAAAAAGAACTTTGAAAATCGGTTCACAAATGCCATTACAAACATAAAAAATACACACGAATTCATAACCTCCTTCTTTTTTGATGTCGGTTAAAAAATTAAGCAAATTACATAGCATTTTAGAGGAGTTTCTAACGGGAGGCTATGTCATTTTTAATCAATATTTATTAGGAGGAGATTTTAACCTTTAGAATGAGAAAAAAATTATTAATATCCGATGACGCGCTCTACAGTTATTAAATCTTGAATATGACGAACATTTCTCAAAAAATGGCCGAGATACCCAAGCCTAGACGTCTATAACAAGAAACCATAAAAGGTATCGCGCTAGTTCTTACTCCACGTAATGCGCACGTAAGAGTAGAATATACATATGTTAATGTATGTCAAATTTCGTGAAATTTTTTTGAAATCTAAAGTGCCAAGCAAACGAAATACGTACAAAAATTAGTTTTAATGGGGTTCGACAATTAGTTTTAATGGAGTTCGACAAAAAAGACATAAGATGAAGCACCACTGATTGCTCGAATCTATTTTTTCATTATTCTGCAAGACTGCATAAAACGTGTTTAGGAACTAGTTGCATTAGCAAAGGAATTTTACACGTGAAAAACATTTTTAGAAAAAGAAATTAAATTTTTAATTTCGGGCTTAGTGCCACCGTCAAAAAATAAAAGCACCAAAAATTAGACTAAAAAAGCACCGAGCACTAATGCTAGGAACACAACTGGGACGAACAACGAATTTCGTCCAACACGACGAATTCGTCGATAAACATTCGTTATGTAAATTCGTCGTATGAAACACAATAGCGACGAAAACGTAACAGCTGTTATAATGGAGAAAGTTGTTTACTGTGTGTGCAAAGTGTGACCATATTAAAAAAATTAAAACATACTTGAAAAATTTAACATTAACAAAAACACAACTAACACCAATTATTATAGTTAATTATTATCTATATTTATTTAAAATGCTATAAAATAAAAATAAAACAATAATTAAAGTAAAAAGTAACTTTATTTACTAAAACACTTGAAAACTAAAACCAAACATGGTCACTTGGTACAGATTTTTTCGTCGTTCGCCGGCGTAAGAAATAGAAATAAATCTATTCAGAGTTCGCCGCGTATGACGAATTTCGTCCGACGCCGTTATTGTGTGTATTTTCATATACACAAACATGTTTTATTTTTGGCGACGAATATTCGTGGACGAAAATTCATCGTTCGTCCTAGTTGTGTTCCTAGCATAACTCCAAAATTTTTCTCGCCGAAAAGTTGGAAAAGCACTAAAAACGGTGCGAAAAGCACTAAAAACGGTGCGAAAAGCACTGAGTTGATAACGCTGCTGTTAAGGTAGTTTCTTCGACAAAATTGTTATTGTTGTAGAAATGCCTGCACCTCTTAAATGTGCCGCACCTCTTAAATGTGCCTTGCATGATAATAAAGAAAATATGTATGTAAGCACCTCTTAAATGTGCCTTGCATGATAATAAAGAAAATATGTATGTAAGCAAAAAACATATGTATGTATTAGTACGTTTATACCCTGCAGCTAAATGTACAACTACTTACGTTTTGCGACAGTCATTATACTAGTTGTAACATTACTAGTCAACAAAGGAGTGTCATCTTACCAGTTGTAATGAGGCTAGTAGCGATACTACTCAAACAACAACGTTTTAGAACAGTTATGCAACTAGTTGTAATGATACTAGTAATTTACATTATTGAATCTAAATTGATTATTAGGCTAAGGTTCGTAACCTTATATTCAGAAAGAATAGGGTATGATTAATATTCCAAATAACAAGGGAAAAATTAACATCAACTTAATTTTTGAACGTACACAGCAGAACAGAGTAGCGCCACTTCCGGAAGCCGCTACAATTCTATCGTCAGTGCTCACGTGTATTTGCTATCACCACTTGTCAGGTAGCTCTGTTGAATGTGATTTTAATTCTTATATATACAACTTGTTCGTGAAAATTGAATACGAGAATTAAATCACTCAAGCTGATATTAAAGTGCGATTTCCCAGCGTTGCCATCGGTTTATTTTTCTTCATTCCCATTTTTCTTATTTTTGTTCTACTCAAGATAAACTTTTTTGGTTTGATTTTATACTTAAGTATATATGAACATGTAAACATGTGAAAAGTTCAAGCCAGTAGCTAATTGTTTTATTAATATGATTATTTCGAACGTATTTGCTTTGTGAATCTAAATTGATTATTAGGCTAAGGTTCGTAACCTTAAATTCAGAAAGCATTGGGTATGATTAATATTCCAAGGAACAAGGGAAAAATTAACATCAACTTAATTTTTCAACGTACACAGCAGAACAGAGTAGCGCCACTTTCGGAAGCCGCTACAATTCCATCGTCAGTGCTCACGTGTATTTGCTATCACCACTTGTCAGGTGGCTCTGTTGAATGTGTTTTTAATTCTTATATATACAACTTTTTCGTGAAAATTGAATACGAGAATTAAATCACTCTCAAGCTGATATTAAAGTGCGCTTTCCCAGCGTTGCCATCGGTTTATTTTTCTTCATTCCCATTTTTCTGATTTTTGTTCTACTCAAGACAAACTTTTTTGGTTTGATTTTATACTTAAGTATATATGAGCATGTAAACATGTGAAAAGCTCAAGCCAGTAGCTAATTGTTTTATTAATATGATTATTTCGAACGTATTTGCTTTCTGAATCTAAATTTATTATTAGGCCAAGGTTCGTAACCTTATATTCAGAAAGAATTGGGTATGATTAATATTCCAAGGAACAAGGGAAAAATTAACATCAACTTAATTTTTCAACGTACACAGCAGAAAAATAAACCGATGGTAACGCTGGGAAAGCGCTCTTTAATATCAGCTTGAGAGTGATTTAATTCTCGTATTCAATTTTCAAGAAAAAGTTGTATATATAAGAATTAAAATCACATTTAACAGAGCCACCTGACAAGTGGTGATAGCAAATACACGTGAGCACTGACGATGGAAGTGTAGCGGCTTCCCAAAGTGGTGCTACTCTGTTCTGCTGTGTACGTTGAAAAATTAAGTTGATGTTAATTTTTCCCTTGTTCCTTGGAATATTAATCATACCAAATTCTTTCTGAATATAAGGTTACGAACCTTAGGCTAATAATCAATTTAGTTTCACAAAGCAAATACGTTCGAAATAATCATATTAATATACATTATTTTTTAAAAATTTAAATTTTTTCAGGTGTAAATTCATAAAACAAAATTTTAGCTCTAAATATATTAAGTAGAAAGTGGCTCAGTGGATAGAGTACATGCCTTGAAAGATGAGAACTGTGTGTTCATACCCAGGTTGAGCCAAATGTTTTTTAATATTTAAAAAACTATAAATAAAGAAACTAGTAAGTGCACTAGTCTATAATAACTAGTATTTTAACAAGCATATAACTATGTACAAATGAACTAGTTGGGCTCCTATGACAACCTAATGTTAAAATCGATAGTTCGATATATGGAAAAAGGACAGTTAGGCAACTACTCTGAATAAAAAAGCAACTAGTATATATCGAACCACATACTAGTGATTTTGTCTGCAGGGTACGCACAACTTATTTGCTAATAAAAACATAGGGCTGCCAAGTATGCATTTTTATTGTAACTTACTAACTCACGAAAACAATTGCTGATTAACGCACTATTTGCAAATAAGAAGTTTGAGATGCAACCTTTACACATGATTGTTAATAAAAAATAATAAATAGATAAATATATTAATAAATAGATGAATAATCAGTGATTTAATAAGTTACAATAAAAAAGGGTTTGGCAGCATTTTACGTTTTTATTTGCAAATAAGCTCTGCGTATAAACTAGGTACATATATGTAGTATGTATGTATGTTAAAACACAAAAAGTAGATTTTACACAAAATGTGACAAATTTTTCTTTCTATTGGTAGTTTTAGAGCTAAAAGCACTATTTTATATAAAAAACACAGCGTTATGACAAATGAATAGCAAATATATGTACAGTGGTTTTGATTTAACTGCCTTTTGTTTAAGTGCACTTTTGACTTAACTGCGCAAAACTATTAATTTCTGTCACTTTTGCTTAAAATTCCATACAAATTCATTTTTTAAGTGTATTTCTATACCTGCATTTTTAAGATAAATTCCTTTAATTTTTGGAATTTTTAAACTATTTTCATATAAAAAATCAATCTTAGCTACATTTGGACTTAACTGCACAAAATATTTGTTTTCCGTGATTATCCTTCAAAATCCTTTTTTATGTGCACTTTGTATACCTGCACACTTAACATATTTTTGGCACTTTTAAGTTATTTTCATATAAAAAATCAAGGTTAGCTGCACACGCTATATAATTATGTTTACCTGCACATTAAGGCAGATACATAAGTATATTTAGTTTAACAGCATTTTTGAGTTATCTGCACAAAAAATCGTGAAAAGTTGTTTGTGCAGCTAAATCAAAATTACTGTAATAATATTTAATTATAACTACCCCTTTACCTTTTTCATTCTTGAAAAATATCATTTCGATTGCATTTTTGCTTGCGAGTAAAAACTCACAAGGTTGCGTTCGAATGCTCGATCGCTATCGAATTTCTTCATTAGAAAATTCGATACACTTTTTTAGATATCGAATAAGAGAATCCCAAAAATGCAAAAACTCGCACGTTCGAGTAAGAGTTCGCTCATAAGCGAATGCGAGAATTAGCCCCCTGGTTTAGGGCTTTAAGCGAGTTTCCAAAACTATACCATTTACATTGGCATTTTTGTCAATTATTACGTTTATAGTTGACAATATTTAATTAGTTTACAGAATGTTATGTCAAACTCAATATGAAAATTTATTTTATCTTGTTAGTATTGCCAGTCAAATGTGAAAAAACTGGTTTGTGAATAGGATAATACACAAAAAAACTGATTGTATCAACTGGTTTATCTGATAAAGAGGTTACAAACTAGTTTATGATTTGTATGGGAAAACATGTATAAACAAGAAAATAAACCTGTTTATCGACATAATATTCACCCTTATTCTATTTGACAACGGCAATAGAAAACAACGCCGTTTTTTATCTTTTGTTGCAAACCTGTATTCTAGTTGGCAGTATTGCCATTTATCGATAACTTTTAACATATGATGGTATTTTGCAAGCAAAATTGACGTTGATGTTGTCTCTAATTGCCTTTGAACTTGTCGTCGCCATTTTTGGTGTTGTCTTGCGTTGCTTTCTGTTGTGTTTAAAAACTTTGAAAAATTCAACATTACAGTTTTCTTTCTTTCTGTGTTTTGGTATTTTTTATATATTTGTGTTGAATTTTTGGTATATTGTGTTGATTTTTGGTTTAAATGAAATAATGGATAAAATTAATATAACAAATAAATGCCAATTCGAGAAGCTTGTGCAAGAACTTGAAAAGAACCCATCACTAGCCAGAGGATTTCGCAGGGGCATTGCTCCTACTAATTTTAAGGAAGAGTGGGAGAGTATTGCTACTGTGCTAAATTCGCTTGGTCCACCAATTAGAACTGGCGATGGATGGCAAAAAGTAAGGTAAATTGTTTGTTTGAAAAATATGTTGTCTAACGAAATTTTTTTTATAGATTTGGCGGGACTTAAAGTTCAAAGTCAGAAGGAAAATGGCGGCAAACAGAGCAGAGTGTAAAGCTACTGGAGGTGGTATATTTAAGCAGGTAATACTGAGCCCCTTAGAGGAAGCTGTGGCTAATCTGCTGCAGTTTGAAAAACAAATAAATCCCGAGGGTATGGTTCAGGGAGTTCCAGATACTTATGTCAGTGTTGATTTTCACATGTTGGAATCAATGCAATTGGTAAGCCATATTTTTTCAATAGGTCTACTTTCTTGCGGCACATTAATATTTTACTGTTTACAGGAAAGTGTACCTTCCATCAGTGGCAATGCTGCTGCAGCATCAACAGCATCTGTGCCATCAACATCAACAGCTTCTGCGCCATCAACAGCAACAGCATCTGTGCCATCAACATCAACAGCTTCTGCGCCATCAACAGCAATAGCTTCTGAGCCATCAAAATCTACAGCTTCTGTGCCATCAACATCTTCTGCGCCATCAAAATCAACAACCAGTTCTAACCATTTAAAAAACAAGATTTCTGTCTCAGCAGTCTTCTTTCCACTATCAATTTTTTTTTATTTTCTTCGTCACTGGAGTCCGAATCGAGAAGAAAAATCATTTTTATTTTAATGTATGCACAATTTTTTATTTATTCAAAAACACTTACTGAAAATAGTAAACAAAATGTATCAGCTGACTCAAATATTAGATATGTGTGTTGTAGGTATCTATAAACAGGCAACATCGTCATAAGACTGTTACGAAATACAAAATTAGTATTGACGTTGTGTTAAATTGATGTTGCCTCAAAATTGACGACGATGTTGCCGACGCCAAATAGAATAAAGGTGATTAGTACATTTACATCAGCAATGCTAAAACTGGTTTAAAGCTTTAAGCGAGTTTCGAAAACAATACCATTTACATTGGCATTTTTGTCAATTATTATGTTTTTTTTAATTATTAAATTACATTAATTTTAATTTTTAACGTGCTTTTTCCCAAATTAATATTTTACTTTTTAAATATAAGGCTTAGGAAGAAACTGATAACACCATTAGAAAGAGCGTGCGAATTTTATTATATATATAAAATAATCCCAAAATCGGAAATTTTGACATACAACATCGGTATTCTGATGTAGCGATATGTAAATAGGGTGCCCAAAAGTTTCTTATGGAAGAGCAAACACCAATACATTTAAAGAAAAACTAATTTTTATTCAATATTTTTTGTTGTAAAAACCAATGCATACAAAGAAAAAAAATATTTCATATATTTATTTGTTGCTGCTTTGCACTTGCCTATATACAGTGAAGAACGACAAAAAAACTAATAAGACAAAGTTGTTTGTGTATTCCGTATTGCTACCCTATAAGCAACTCAGTTAACTTTTAACGCACTTAAAGCTAATTATTTCGCAAGTAATGGTGGTTGATGCTTGGATTACTTTTAATGAAGTCAACTGACTATTTTAACATTGCGATGTCCTAGGCGATAGTCAATTGTCCGACTCTGCATTACTTTCCAACTAACTTAAAGTTAGCTTTATTTAAGTCAACTGGTAGTTAGTATGCAAAAAGATGATGCTGGGGTTCGAACTATGTATCACACGTTTTATAGTCAACGAGCTGACCACCCAGCTAAGGTACCATTTAAAATAATGACAGCAAAAAGTTAATATAGACTTGAAATGAGTTTCAAAGTAGCTGAGATAGCAAAATTGTTAGCTCTCACCAAATTCCATTATGCACTCAACTTAAAAATTTATTTTGGGTCAGTTCTGAATTACATTGTAGTTAGCTTTTAGTTAGTCTAAAAAAGTTAACTATAAGTTGATTATTTTTGTAGTCGACTACAGATTTGCTGATAGGGTAGTGCTGAGTGCTGTATGCGTATATTAATACACACAGCCAAACACACGTATTGCTAGTGTTGAGTGCTGTGTGTGTATTAAAGCACACAGCCTATAGCTAAGTGCTTTTACAAAAACAAATGAGCACCAAGCGAATAGGGCTTGGGAAACGCTGATGTATAATAACTTTATTATAAATAGAAATCATGAATTATATTTATATTACACATAAAAATTTTTTTTTTAAGATTTTTTTCTAAAATGAAGATTTTTTTCGAAGAATGAAGATTATTCCCCGAAAATTTCTGGCACCACTGCCCCAGATGTAATAGATGCTTTCAAAAACGAAGACATTTGGAGTTTCAAAAGACAATGAAAGTTGTCCTTTTTATAAATCGTGTGTACAGGAGGATGATTTTAGCTATTGCTTTTTTTCTTCAGAAAAGATTTGTAATTAAATAAGTGCAAATATTCCCCCCGAGAAACGAATGTATTTGGTAGATGGAACCTTTAAAATTGTTCCTAAGGGCTGCTTTAAACAACTTCGGATCATACACTTTAACTATTTCGATGAAATGGTAGGGTATACTAAGTGCAATATATGAAGGAACAAATCAAGTTTAGCTACGTAGCTAAAAAAATAATAAAAAATATCCTATACGATAGAGAATCAAAATATAAGAAAAAAAATTGTCGGCGAAGCTTGGTTTCCGAGTTATGGGCCTCTGAAGTTCCAGTAGAAAATTGTGATTATATGGTGTATTTTTCATACAATGCGGTCAATATTGGTATCATTTAAAAGCTTTTGAGAAGATCTGTTAGAAAGTGCAAAATTTTCACTGAATATAGATCACCTACATAACCGGCCTTCGGCCGGACTTAAGGATTTTCTCCTCTATGTATGTCAAATAGTGGCTTCGCTGAATAAATATTTTCTGTATAGCCGGCCTTCGGCCGGACTTAAGGATTTTCTCCTCTATGTATGTCGAATAGTGGCTTCGCTGAATAAACATTTTCTGTACAGCCGGCCTTCGGCCGGACATAAGGATTTTCTCCTCTATGTATGTCGAATAGTGTCTTCGCTGAACAAATATTTTAATATAATACTCAAATTGAATAAATATTGTTGTGGTTTTGAATAAAATTAAAAAAATTTTAGCATTTCCTAACATATCTTCTCAAAAGCTTTTAAATGATACCAATATTGACTGCATTGTATGAAAAATACAGCATATAATCACAATATTCTGCTGGAACGTCAGAGGCCCATAACTCAGAAACCAAGCCCCGCCGACAATTTTTTTATTTAATTTTTTTTCTTATTTTTTGATTCTCTACCGGATAGGGTACTTTTTTTTTGAGCTACGTAGCTAAACTTGATTTAAGCCTAAATGAATTATCACTAATTGTAAATTTTTTATTCGCAAGCCAATTCCAGTAATGCTTATTTTAATGAACAAAAATC
This sequence comes from Panzeria rudis, assembly GCA_956483635.1. Taxonomy (NCBI): domain Eukaryota; kingdom Metazoa; phylum Arthropoda; class Insecta; order Diptera; family Tachinidae; genus Panzeria; species Panzeria rudis. Next base: position 117,067,608 of record OY101448.1, read on the forward strand.
GGCTAAAGCCTACAAGCATATTTTTGATTATATTAACAATAATATTTTGCAATTTGAAGTAAAAACTTTCCTGGCGGACTATAAAGCATCCCGAAAGGCGGGGTTGCGAGAAATTTTTCCAAACGCAATATAACAAAGCTGTTGGTTTAACTACTGTAAAGCTCTGCGTAGCAATATATCGACCAAACACAAAAAGTTAGCTGAGCTTGTAAGGATGAATAGGGATGTAACGAATACCGATACCGATACCGATATATCGGCGATACTTCAGATTTTCCGATACATCGGTATCGGCGATATTTTACTGTCGATACGACGATACTTTTAAAATTTTTTTCAGAGTTTTTTTTAACAAATAATTTATTTTTATTTAATTTTACCATGAATTAAATTCACTTCGTTATTTTTTAAATCTTATTAATATCAATTTTAAAAACTGTTAATATTTTATGCTGTTATTTTGTCAAAAAAAAAATATTAATTTTTTGTTAATTTTACCACGAATTCAAATTCAAGTCGTTGTTTTTTAAATCTTATTTCAGCAAAAAAAGACACTCCAAAGAAGTCATGAAAATGTAGAATTCGCGATCCGGAAGTATTGCGAATTCGGATAATTTCTAATTAGTTTTACATATCATTGCCATTGCAAGAAGTTCTGTTTTTCGATTACCAATCACCGAATTGGAAGCGATTTTAGAACAAATTTCTTTTTCGGTGTTCTATAATGAATTTTCCTCAAGGAAAAAGGATAAAAATGACCCATTTTCACAATTTTTTTTATGCGAATTTAAACTCAAAACTTTATTTTAATGTAAATTTAGGTGAATAAATATAAACTTAGAAGACTTTTAATAATTAAGCTATTAAGTTATTTAGAAGAATATTAGTTGATAAATGTCCTTTAAAAAATCGATTTTTTAAAAAGCATGGCGAGTATTTTTTAAAATTATAAAGGAATTAAAAATTTTTTCTGGCTTTCCTACTAATTATCTGCATATTTTTAATATAGATTTTTTGGAAGCAAAGAAAATGTTTCTCCTTAAAAATTACTTCCAAATTTTTTATACTGGGTTCAAATCAATTTTAAATATTCTCTCTTACAATGTAATTTTGTATAATAAAAAAATTGCACTTGAGTTTTGTTGATCTAAATATGTTGATCGAATATTGAACTCAATTTCAATATTCGTATCGGTATCGGAATCGGTATCGGCGATATTTATTTTTAAATATCGGTATCGGTATCGGATCGGCAAAACGGCGTATCGTTACATCCCTAGTTTAAATACATTTTCGTAAGTATATGAAATTGCCTTTGTTACCTGATTACTGCACATAGCCAGTATATTTAAACATGAAACAAAAGATTGCAGAATTAAATGCAGGTAATGAGTTTGATTCATTTTTGCAATATTTTGACCATCAGTGGCTTAAAAAGGTAAGTGTACTAAATAATCTATTCGTATTTGTAAAAATATTTAATATGTGTGGCATATTTTTAGATTGGACCAAGAAAATTGTCAGTTTTTAAAAAAGTTACCATTACAACATCTGAAATTGAAGGATATAACAGTGTCTTAAGTCGCATGATTCCAAAAAATTGAAATTTCTTCAAATTTGTTAAAGTCATTCAGGAAGAAGAAATGATGAGAGGTAAAGGAATTTCAAATGCTTGTTGACAGTGGTGGATTAATTGGGACGAAGCGTCGAAGAATTTCATTAGTTATTAGAAATAAAAAGATACTTGAAGCTTGCAATCTATCGGAAATCGGATCAATGACTTCTATGAAATTGTTAGATAGAATGGTATATCCGAAAAATGGAATATGTACTGGCATGGAGACTTTTGAGGATATCTGCGAAGTTTCCTGATGACGATGAATCTGAGGACACTGGCGACGAAGCCAATTATCCTGGTAATACAAATTGTTGCATAATTTGTTGTAATTTATCGCCCAACATTGTCCTACTCCCATGTAAACACTTAATAATTTGTAACGAATGCAATTTAAAATTACAAGCAGAGTATGTCAGATGGAAACAATCTGTTCATGCCCGACTTGCCGAAATAAAGTGAAAGATTCGATGCAAATTTTTACATCATTTTGTCTAAAATAAATGTTATTAGCATTTTTCTTTCCTTTTGAATTTCGGGAGAATTTAATTTTTAATAACTTTTTATTTACAAAGCTTTATGAGAATTTTGGACTTATTTTTAAATTTATTTTTACAAAAAAGAAAATTGTTTATATTTGTTTCTTTAAAATAGTGAAAAATTTTCTTTCCTGATTTTCTGAAAAACTGACGTATCGACAAGCCGCTTATTACATACCGTCTTCAACTGCGATTAAAGGCAGAACTACTGCACAACCTAAATCAGAGTGTTGAGCGTCGCGTAAGCAACAGGGTACGTATGTATTTACAGTACATTCAGAGTAAATTATTTGTGGTAAAATGTACTGTAAATACGTACCCTGTTGCTTACGCGACGCTCTGATTTAGGTTGAGCTGTTAGTTTTGTTTTCAATATAAATATGAGAATGACATTGACTTGACGACACCGTGGGACAGGCCCTTAGTTTTGGTACTTTGTTCGTAGGTAAATGCATATTTTTGCGCATATTTTTCATTTTAGGTGCATTTAATCAATTTTTAGTTGCATGAAAGTCCGAGCCCTGGTAATAACACTACATGAAATGAAAAGTTTTGTTACATCAGTTAATCGACGGAAATTAACTGGTTTAATCGCTAATCAAAAAATAGCCAATTTTAAATTAACCGAACAGTTAATCGGTTATTAATTAACCTGTTAACGGTTAACCGATTGAATGCCCTACAGTCTACTACTTCTATTTCAAAAATCGTCTTATTGATTTACCTGACCTTAATGTATCTCTACATTCCGCAATATTTTTTTTCTTGTGGATTAAACTAATCGTCCCTGTTCTGTAAACTGAATCCGACCAAATTTCTCGTTTTCCAAAAATAAATAATGCTCCCATTGACGTCTTTTAAAGCTTTTATAATAAATTTATCTCAGGTATAATATTTTAAGCTCTAAAAAATAGAAAACTACAAAAAAGTTTGAAAATATTTCGCTATTAGTAAATTAAATTTTTCTAAACCGAGCGTTTTTAAATCGACTCGATTTATAAAAGATGCTGGTATGACTGCATTTCGTTGATACTAATGAAAAAATTTTAAAATATGTTTATACAAAACAAAAATAGCCAATTTCTAGTCATTTTTTAATGTCCAGATTTTTCTTGCTTTGTCCAGCTTTTTAACCTAAATGTCCAACTTTTTGCGAATCTAGATCTGCCATCCTTAGGTTCAATCGATTGTAATAAGTTATTGTAATAAGCTGGTTATTGGCTACATTTTTTCCTCTTAAATTCAAAGTTGCGGACATGGGATAGCGTAACGTCAGTGGCCGAAAATGAAAATTATCTAAACCTATCTTGATGGGTATCATATTAAAGAGCATAACAATAAGATTCTAGCTATTAATAGCAACTTACAAATGGCGGCCATGGAACAGAAAAATGTCAGCAACCAAAAATTTTAAATCATCAAAAATGACGGATATCATATGTTAGCGCATAAAAATACTATTATAGAGATAAACAACAAAAGTACCCATTATGATATATGACCTTAAAGTAATTCAAATAAAAAAATACGTTTAATAAACTAAAACCCGACTAGTATAAAAAAATATCCATGGTCTGTCGTATACCACTTCGTCCTAAGTGTGCGTCAATTACTATAAAATTTATTGTAGTGTAAACAATACTTAGGACTAGGTAGCATACGACTACGGACTTATTGATATTTCGGGTTTTAGTTTTTTAAACTTATTTTTATATATTATGTACTACCTATTTCGAGCTACATACATATTAACATTTTTGTACTAATAAAATTAAAATTTTTATTTTCAGCTCATAAAAATGAAACGAAGAGGAGGAAGAGCTTATCAAAAATCAAAGCCCCATACTTTCGCGATGCGGAACGAGAAAAGGATCGTTTAAAGCATTTGCATGACACTAAACGGGGAACAGTTGCTTTAGAGAAACCTCACCAAAACGTAAAACGGAAGGATGAAAGCAAAACTGAATATACAAATAACAGAAGAAGTAATAGAAACCTTATTACAAATGAAACACATCCGAGATCTCAACCATATGTGTGGCCGTCACCTCAAATTCTTTACGTACCCGTTCCTCTGATGATGCCAAATCCTTTCATAAGATTTGTAAATATTCCGATTTCAATGGCAAATATTATGACACCAGGACGCTTTTACCAAAATCAAATATTTCCAAATTTACCTCTTCCCAGGCCAACTTATTTAAATAATTTTGGAAATCAATGTTATCAGTTTCGTTGAATTGTCTTTAAGTCGCAAAAATTTCAATTTGTTTTCGGTAAAATGTGTTAGAAATCCAGTGGATAGTTTTTAACTTTGAAATTTCGGTGTCATAATTGTTTTAATATTTTTCAAATACTTTTAATTTAAAATGTAAATTCAAACAATAAATATTAAATCTGTTTTTGCAAAGGAAATTTTTTATTTAAATTATGGGCCCAGACTAGGGTTGCCAGTTCTATTTTTCCATAAAGCGGAACAAAGTTCCAAAAATGCAAAAAATCGCAGGATTTTCGAAACTTTCGCGGGACAAATAAAAAATTAAATATGTACTTACTTCAAGCAGTACATATTTTATTAGCTATCTTGAAATGGAATCGGTCAAGCTGTTTGAAAGTCCTCCATACTCTGCTCTTTTCGGGCTATGCCCTTACATTTCTGTGTGTATTGAGCACCGTAGGTCGCAAACGTATATATTCTGTTTTGTTTCAAATGTGACTTGATTCTAAAGTAAATAGGTTATGTTAAAAAAAAACTGATCCGATAGAAGTAATTAGATTTTTCTAGTTGATGAATGGACGATACCTTTTCTGATCATGTCGAAATTCGGCATTGTGATATTAAAATAACATAGCACCCTTAAACCGGTGCTACAGCATCATTAAATTGATTAAGTTAAATTGAAATTTATTGTTTAGGCTCTGAGTTCGATATGGACTAAATTTGTGTTATAAATTCAAACTATACTATATAATCATCACTTATGAGATAAATACTAATAATTCTGTTAAGAGAAATAATGTGAGACATCGTTAAAATATCTTATATCCACTTAGGCCCAAATTCACAGTCATTAGTTAATTATTAGTAAACTAAAATGATAACTATTGTTTAACTAAAACTTCATATTTACAGTGTATTGTTTATTTAATATGGGTAAAGAATGGTAGCCCTATCAAATATAAATAAACAAGCAAAAATAAAGAAATAAAGAATATTTCAGATCTTAAGGCGGCAATATAAAAATTTTTAAGCACACAAAGCTAATGGAGTAAATATTTTTTGTCGCTCCTAAAAGTATGCTATATGCAAGTAATATTTGGTGTTATAAGTATGCAGGTTCAACAAATACAACAAAAAGCTAGATAATGCTTGTAAAAAAATACACGTGCTAGACGTTGCTTATGTACAAAACTACCAGAACAAAAAATAATCAGCTGGCGTTATGCTGACACATGTATACTTTTTGCACCATGTTCCAAGGCATCTAACTAATTGTTAACCAATGGCATTTGACGGTTTAACTAATGGTAAACAAAGAAGTGTGAATAAAATATCATTGGCTAAACTATTGTCATTAGCTAACTAATGACTGTGAATTGGGGCCTTAGAAACTAAACCTAATTCGGTTTTGCCAAATTGTCCATCTCTCTGGAGCTCTGATTTCATTCAATTCGGAGCGCATATATTTCGAGTTTTAAGCCACTGTAATAATTAGCAATAGTAGTGATGGTGATGGCTAATTATTTTAAATCTCTTTCTATTTTTATAATAGAGATTTTATTATTATAAGCACTCAAACAAGTGGATTATAATAACGTGGGAATGTGCAAAGAAACAGGGGGTTAATTTCTTTCCCGAGAAGTTAAATGTTGTAGGGTGCTCACCATATACCATACAAGAGTTATTGTATGAATATATGTTCAACTTATGTAGAGCTGGTATAAATAAACGTGCAAATGCCTTTTAGATTTATACAATTTGCATTTGTAATTTATTCAATGGTAATTTCTTCAAAGGTAAGAAATTGCTTTATTGTGTAATGTTAAATTAATAACACAGACGCATAAAGTGATCAAATAAGAATTGACCATTTATTTAATAATTCCTTCTGCTTGTATACTACCCATGAGAAGCTCGCTTTTCGGTTTTATTGAGTGACTTACTTCATGTCACTAATGTGCTGTTTCCATAATGCAAACAAGCGAATTGATTAAAAAAATGTTATAGAAATCACTCAAAAAACAGAGTGCTTTCATATAAATTTTAGACAAGCAGTGCTTGTTTGCATTGTGGAAACAACACATAAAATATCTTATTTCTATGCTTAATTAAGTTTACACTCAATTGCTTATTATTGTACCAGGCATTCAGAAATATTGAGTGAATTCAATACATTTATATTTGAGTGTATTTTGGCTAGTTTGTTAATTCACCATAATTGCTATAGTAAAAACAAAATATTTAGCAACAACAAATTTAGCAACCAAAATTAATAGCCGTGCAATGACCGCTTTCATACAGAGTATTAGATTAGAATTCAAAAGTTTATGACTAAGTATGTTAGCAATTAAAATTACTACTGACCTATCTCAACATTGATTTTGTTTACTTGTGTTGCTGTGAAGTTTGTAGGTATACATTTTAGTTTATTTAATATTTCTTTACGTATATTTAACAGGACCAGAAGGTTTTTGTCAAAAGCGGGATAAGAACGGTTGAAAAGCGGGATTCTTAAGAAAATATGGCCAAAATAGCGGGATTTTATAAAATATCTTATGGAAAGCGAGATGTTGTAAATACACTGATGATAATATATGATTTTTTATAAAAGTATGCAACAACACAGTGCAATATCGTTAGCTGAAATGCGAAATAACGTAACTAACAAAAAATTTAAAGTCGGATTTCCAATTATTAATGATTACATCGAAGCGTTTGTCGTTACAAATTTTCAAACTATTATCATAAAAATCAATCGCATTAAAAGCGAAAATTAAGAGACTTTTTACTTCAGTCAGTTATTTAGTATTTTTTCTCTCCTATAAAATTAAAAACAGTGTAGTTATGCAATTTAGCATTTCAGATAACGATATGTTACAGGTCTTAAAATTTAAAAAAGTGAATTTTTAGATGTTTTTTTTAAAATTTATAATTTTTATGAAACAAAAAGTTTTGAAATTGCTTTAAGCCTAAAGATAATTTTGTCTTAACACATGAAAGATGAAGTCGTTAGGACCCGACAAAATTAAGGAAGTTGTAAGTCAGTGAGTGAAAAAATCCGAAGTCATCTTTTATAAAATTCAATTTATAGTTAAACGAATATTTGTGATCAAAAGCAGTTCTGTTTTTTCACTTATAGCTTTGCTCTATTTTGTCGGTTCTTAAGCATTTCATGTATCATATGTGGGCACCAAATTATTTTCAACTTTGGGCTTTGAAGGCTATTATTGGATATTTTAAAATGCACAGAAAAAATCATCACCAAAAAATTTTGTCTAAATAAATGTTCTTTACTGAGTCCATAAATTTTTTGTTTGAATTTTATTTAGGACCCAAACACCAAAAACAACAAGAAAATCATGTTTTCTGTGTCGTGAAAAAACAACCCCGATGACGACATACGCCCAAATAACAATGACAGCAAAAGGAATTAGATTGTACCAAGTTTGTTTACTGAAGATTTTTGGGTGAATAAATTCGTTACTGTCTCATTCTTTTTTTTGAGTCTTTAGATAAACTTCAGACTTGAACTCTTTTGGCAAAATGAAATTTCATAAATGCTTAATGGATGATGAAGATGATCCAGACAAAAATTTATTTTGATATATTACAAAAAATTCAGTAAATATTTTTGTTTGATTAACCCTAGAAGGTCATACTTCGTCGAATCGACGACGCATGCTAGAATTTTTTAGTTTTTTTCTGGTAAATGCACTTATTTTATGTCCATTTTTCGTATAGGACTTCAGGTTGTCGTGCTTTAGGTGTATGCCAATTTTTAGCTTGCTCTGCGTTGAGAAAGTTAATTTTTTTTCAATTTGCGTCGTCGAAACGACGAAGTATGACGTTTGTGTAACTTTTCGAACTTTTGGATGTGTATTTCTAGTGCTTCATTATTTGTTGTTTAAGTAGTTAGCTCTTAATTCTTAAGTCTATAATAAAAAAAGAGAAGTAGGCTTGATCGACAAAGAGGTTGAATTTTTTTTCGATGTATGACGGGAAGTGTGAGTTGGATCTTGATGATAACGACATATATGATATAGAGTAAGAAGAATACAAAAGATGATCAGAAATTGGATGTTAAGTAAAATATATCACCAGAGTAGTTCAGGACGATATATTTTTAAACATTTTAAAAGAGAAACAAACTTGAAAATATCTTAAAACTAATTAACCAATGTTGTATTGTAATTGATATTCCAGGATAGCCATCAGATGTGCAATCTGTCAATTTTATAGTATACTTAATGTGACTAATGACTACATATTTATACTATTTACGCCTAGAACTTATTCCAAATAAAGGCAAAGATTCTAAGTAAACACAAATTCACCAAAATTGACACTTTGTCAACATTTAAAGTTAGGAGATTGATATCCTTGAGGTATCAACATTGAAACGCGAGAATATTAAAAATAAATCGCCGAATAAGGAAGAAAATAATAAAATGATGCCACTAGGGCTAAAATACCAGAAGCGGCAGTAATTTGCTGTTATAGCCGGTACAGGGAACCCCGAAAAGACTTTAATAAATCTTACTTAAAATAACGACTGATGCTTTTGAAAACGTGTACCGATCTTGTTTAATATATCAATTTTAGTATTCAAATACATTTTGTCGTCTATATGCTTTCAAATTTTTTGTTTTCGATCATTTTTAAGCTCTGTTTTACTAAATAGCCCGAATAAAGTACGGCGGTGAAAACTTAATTTATTATTAATTAAAAATTAAATAATTTTTTGTTATATTTCGATGATATACAACACAGATATTAAAAAAAAACTCAACACTAAATTTTTTTTATAAGTGTGTCATATTTACTGCCACTTTTAGTAACACCGTCGTCGATTCGACGAAGTATAACCTTTACGCCATAAAAATAAGTATGACTTTCTAGGGTTAAGTTAACTATTTTGTTTAATATTTGTTAGTATTTTTATACTAATTGTTTTATAAATTCAGACAAAAATATTGCTTGATATTTTTCTGAAAATCTAGTAAATCTTTTTGTTTGATTTAGTAAATTGTTTTGTTTCGGTACAGTTTGTAAATAATTTTACACAGAAAAAACTAAGTTTCATTTTCTGTAAAGTTATTCAATGAAATAGTAAATATTTTGTCTATGAAATGACCTACAAACGAATTTGTAAATATAGACAAAAATACCTCAACAATTTCATTAAAAAGAAACGTGTGTTCTTTCAGTGAACAAATTGTTTAAATCTATAAATCAATTTGTCTAATAATATTTACAAATTGTGAACAAAACAATTTACTAAATCAAACAAAAATATTTACTGGATTTTCTCAAAAACATCAAACAATATTTCTGTCTGAATTTAATAAAGAATTATTCTAAAAATACCAACAATTATTAAGCAAAATAACTTATTTAATCAAACAAAAATACAAAAAAAAAATTTTTTCTGTGACGTTATCATCCATTAAGCGTTTATGAGATTTCACTTCGTTGAATGTATTCAAGCTCTAATCTAAATAATCTAAAAAATGAATGAGAATTAATGCAACGACGATTCACTCAAAAATCTTTTGTAAACAAGCTTGGTACCGCAGGTACTGCAGGTTTCTCAAGAAAGATCACAGTCTTGCTAAACCAGGAATCCTTGGCACCGCTTCGTGAGAGACGGGGGAAGATGTACTACGGCTTTGGAGTAATCTTCCTCAGAATCTATCGAGATGATGACAAGGGCTGTCTGGTTGAGGAAGAATGTGCTCCGAAACCGGCAATAACCACAGATGCTATGTCAACTGAGGAGACTGCTAGTCTAATGTCCTACGAGGATACTGTCTCCAACTCTGAGTTGGTGGGAGAATTCTTCGGGAACATAGGCGAAGCAGTTGACGAAGACGCCCTCTTGGACTCGGACCAGGAGGACGCCAACGTCACAATCGTAAATGGCTAGGTGCGGGCATGGTGAAGGCAACGCAAGTCAATCTTCACCATTCCAAAGCAGCTTCGGCTGCGGCGCTCCTCCGGATGGCTGAGAGAAGGGAGGAGCTCATGCTGGTACAGGAACCCTGGACACACCAGAACAGTGTCTGCGGACTAGCCATGAAAGGCTACAGGCTAATACACGCAAATGGTCCAGGTAAGATCAGATCGTGCATTTTAGCCAAAAGCGACTTGAACATCTTCTTCCTCTCTGATTTCAGTGATGAAGATACTGTAGCTGTAGCCTGGGAGACCGGAACAAATACCACCATACTGGTCTCCAGCTATATGGCGCACGACACCGAATCACCACCACCAAAGATTCGCGAGGTCGTAAGAATGGCGAACAAGAAAAACCTGCCGATAATCATAGGAGCTGATGCCAACGCACACCACGTTATATGGGGCAGCTCGGACTCCAATGCAAGGGGTGAGTCTTTACTTGATTTCATTCTCTGTAGTAACTTAGACGTAGCTAACGTCGGGTCAGAACCCACTTTCATGATTATAAATAGAAGGGAGGTTCTTGACATAACGCTAGTAAGCACTAGGCATTCTAACTTAGTTAGGGAATGGAGGGTCTCAAATGATTGCTCGTTTTCTGACCATAGATATATTGAATTCACTATAGGGATTCAGGTAGCAAGGGCAATACCCAAGCGAAATAGGAGGAAAACAAATTGGGAGGAACAACGCGAAATTCTATCCGATCTTCTTCCGGATCCACCGATCATCCAAGATCGGCGAGGCATCGAAACTGCAGTCGGCGTCATAACAGATGCCTTTGAACTTGCCACATCAGAATCGTGCAGACCTAGTATCTGCAGGGGCAGGATTAAACCACCATGGTGGAATCCTGAAATTGCGAAGGCTCGTCAAGAATCTCGCAGGCTTTTTAACGAGGCTAAGAGACTGAATAATTGGTCAGCTTATAAGTCCTCGGTAAATAAATTTAAAAATTTGATAAGAAATGCGAAGCGCAAGTCCTGGAGAACTTTCTGCAGTGGTATAGAGGGTACATCTGAGACCTGCCGACTTCGGAAAATCCTATCAACCACCCCCACAAGCATGGGTTTCATTAAGAAACCATGTGGTAGGTGAACAACCAGCGGACATGAGACCCTGGAGGTGCTCATGGACTCGCATTTCCCTGGCTGCATCCCCTACTCGGGAGAATGCTTGACCGTTACTTCAAATTGCCACATGCCACAAATTGCCGTAAACAGGGAAAGGCTTATGTGGGCGATAAATAGTTTTGGCCCGTTCAAAACACCGGGTCCGGACGGCATTATACCAGCCGATCTACAGCAAAATGCGGAAATAATTGCGCCATGGCTAATAAGGGTATACACAGCCTGTTTTCGGCTGTCGTATATACCAGCTTCATGGACTAGGTGTTCGGTAGTATTCATCCCCAAAGGGTGTAAAACTTCTCACACCTCCCCGAAAGACTTCAGACCTATTAGTCTGTCGTCCTTTCTTCTCAAAACCATGGAACGGATCGTCGATCTCCATCTCAGAATGGAGATAAATCCGAACCTGCTATCAGCCTCTCAGCACGCCTACACCAAAGGCAAATCGGTTGAGACGGCGCTCCACTCGCTCGTTGGTTTCGTCGAGTAATCAATGGCGCAAGAGGAATATGCATTGGTTGCCTTCCTACACATTGAAGGTGCTTTCAACAATGTGAAACCAGAAATCATTACAATGGCTCTACGCAGACTGAATATTCATCAGTCGATAATAAGCCTAGTCTGGAATCTACTAACCTATAGGGTTATTGTATCCACTCGGGTAGCAACCCGAGGTACTCCGCAGGGAGGGGTTCTGTCCCCTCTTCTGTGGAATCTCGCTTTAAACTCGCTGCTTATGGAACTTGATTCCAAGCTGTTTAAAACCGTGGCGTATGCCGACGATATAGCTGTGGCAGTTACTGGTAAATACCCGGATGCCCTCTCACAGCGACTGCAGGATTCACTGAGAACTATCAGCAGGTGGACTACCGAAAGTGGTCTCAGTGTTAACCCTCAGAAAACGGATCTCGTACTCTTCACAAAAAGATACAAGATACCATCCTTTCCACTTCCGATTCTAAACGGAATTGAACTCAGACTGTCTGACAGTGCGAAGTACCTGGGAATATATCTGGACTCGAAAATGTCATGGCGCCGTAATGTCCAGTCAAGGGCAAATAAGGCTGCGGTGGCCATATATACATGTAGAAGAGCCATTGGGAGAAACTGGGGAATAAATCCAAAGAACTCAAAATGGATCTTCAGCATGGTAATAAAGCCCATACTCACATATGGCGCGCTAGTATGGTGGACTGCATTAGACAAGATCACCTATTGCCGCATCATAGAATGGATCCTGCGTACATCAGCTTTGATGATTACAGGCGCTCCCCGCACCACCCCATCAAAAGCTCTCTTCACAATGCTGCATTGGCTGCCAGCTGATCTCATGGTCAGACAACTGGCCATGAACGCTGCGATCAGGCTTGATGCAGCAGGTGCATGGAAAAAGGCACCCAAGGGACACGCCAACATTTTGGAACTCATAAACGGTCTGCCGGAAACCATTGATTACTGCTCACCTATTCCTCTGCCTGATAAAAGATTTACCGTGGTGCTCTCGGGCACGTCCTCCCCTCGTCAGGGGGACGTGATGGAGATTTACACGGACGGATCTAAATCGGACGTGGGAGTGGGTGGCGGCGTCTTTATTCCCCGTTAACAACAGAGAATTAAGTTTAAGCTACAGGATAAATGTAGCGTGCTACAGGCCGAAATATCAGCCATAAAAAGAGCAGCTAAATGGATGAGGTACTATAGGATATACGACGAGGATATCCAAATTTGTACGGACAGCAAAGCTGCGATCAAGTCTCTATCGGGTGTTTACACGACATCCACTTTGGTGTATGAATGCCGGATGTCTCTGAATGAGATAGCGAGACATTCAAACCTAGAGATACTCTGGGTCCCAGGGCATAGCAATGTGTCCGGAAACATTGCTGCGGACGATTTAGCCAAATCCGGGGCTCGAATGAACACTCGAGACACGGACCAAATGGTAGGCGTACCGCTAAACTGCTGCAAATCTCATATTCAGCAGGAACTTTTTGGGATCGCGCAGACCAGATGGTCAAACGAGGTCACCTGCTCGATTTCGAGGTTAATATGGCCCCAATATGATTGTAGTAGATCTGCAATCCTGGAGGGGATCCTTCGGGGGCAAATACGCACACTTGTGGCGGTAATTACGGGGCACTGTTTTATTGGTGCGCACGCTAGGAGATTGAATCTACCGTATAATGATTTCTGTAGAAGTTGTCATAATGAGGAGGAGGAAGAAAATGTAGAGCACCTCCTTTGTTTATACCCCGCCCTTTCCGATCAAAGGGTGGTTTCACTGGGCAGCCCGCTGCTTCAGGATCTAGCAGCCTTATCAAACTGCGACATCAGACGGATAAACTCTTTCATTCGATCGTCGGGTTGGTTCAACGCTGATCCGAATAGGGAAACGTAGTAAGGGGGTTTCTACTTATTTTTCATGTTCCCGCTTGATGTAACACAACGGGACCTATAGGGACCCAAGTGGGCTGTTTTTTTCAAATCTTTAAACCGGCAACCTGCACAACCTAACCTAACCTAACCTTGGTACAATTGAATTGCTCTTGCTATGATTGTTGTTGTTGTCATTTGCGTGTATGTCGTTATGGGGGTGGTTTTTTATGACACAGTTTTTATTGTTGTTTTTGGTGTTTACGTTCTAAATAAAAGTCAAACAAACAATTCATAGATTATGGACAGAACATTTACTGAAAATTAAATTTATTTTTAGAAAAACTTTTGTTTGAAAATTTTTTGGTGATAATTTTTTCTGTGTAGGCAAATTGTTTTATAGATTTAAACAATTTGTTCACTGAAAAACACGTTTTATTTATGAAATTGTAGAGATAAATAGATAAATATATTCAATAAATAGATAAATATACAGTGATTTAATAAACGACAGTAAAAAAGTATTTGGCAGCATTTTACGCTTATTTGTAAATAGCACTGCGTATAAACGTAGTATATATCATGATGAACGTCAGGCTCCACTTTACAAAAATTGTACAAAGAATGTGTTGCTTTTATATTGAGTTTGTATAAGTATACCAACAACATTTTGAGGTTCTTGCGATGGTCGTTCGTGAGCTGGACCGTGTCTGAAAAATTTCCATTTTGGAAAACGTCATAAAGCAAATCAAACCAAACAAAAATGCGCTTTTTTAATATCATACAAAATGAGCTTGTTGTACTACCGTTAAAATTGTAGTTTTTATGGAATATATCATTGTTGGTGCTACGAATGAAAAAAAGTTTAATTGTGCATTGGACACGTCTTAAAAAAAACTCAAATGATGTGTACTAAATTGTTTGAAGAAAAATACAACCAACCATATTAACAAGAAATCATATTACAAGATAATCGCAGTTGTACAAAAAATGTTTATGTATTTCGAATGAAAATGGTAGTTTTGTTGTAGAGGTGCGACTACCTTGATTGGCCTTATACAGTAAAAAAACAAAAGTTTTCAATGCCAATGTAAGCGGCATGCGGCAGCGGGCGGCGATAGTATTGCCAATTTATAAAAGGCTGGTGTAATTCAAAAAATATTCAAACAAAAAGTTTGACATATCATAATTAATTTGATTTGGCAGTGCTGTGAGAAGCGGCCGCGCGGCAAAGTTGAATTTTGTTCAACTTTTTTTCTTTGCCGCTTGAAACGACATTGCCATATGGAATTATTATTATCTGACAAATAAAATACAAAAATAAAATTTTATTTCAATAAATAATGGTTTTTTTTACAAACAGAATTTAGTTTTTATTGAAACAAAAGTTTTTATTTAATATTTAAATTAAATTTTATCCGTTCAAAGTGATTTCTGAATTGTGTCTGACATTTGTTTCGCGTTCATTTGCCGCGTGCATTTGCCTAGTAGTAAAATGTTGAGCGGAAAACGGAACAGCCCGCTGCCGCATGCCGCGCACATAGGCCCTCTATTATTATATTTTTCTAAAATAATCGTAAATATGCACACACAAAAATATAAGAAGTAATATCAACTAAGCTTGCATAGATATTATTTTTTAAATGAAAATAAAACATTTTAACTAGGCCGTTAAGTAATTTGTACAATACATTTTACTTAAAATCCAAGTTAATTTAGCTATTAGAATAAGGTGCCTTCTTCGAAATAGTTTTCATAAACCTTTTTTTTATTTTGTCATATGAAAATATTTTTGTAAGGAAAAAGGTATGTAACAAAATTTTCTAAAGATGTAAATAAATATTTAAATAAATATCTTTTTATTATTTTACAGATTTATAAGGATATTATAAGCGATTTAGGCGCCAAATTGCTGCGTAATCCTGCCACCAGCAATTATATTCATATTAATGACTGATATATGCTGTGTCTTGGAATGATGGATCAAGCAATCATAAATTTGTAAATACTTGTGCACCATTCATTCATATCCGATGATGCTTATCAAGCTGTTCTCATTACTTTGGGTGTAGATGTTTCCTCGGCCGATGTGCAAGTTCCATGAAAAAATTGCCGTTGCTCCCGTCAAGGAAGTAAAGTGTAGAAAGCTAGGAATGATTTATTTGAAAAACTAACAGTACTTTTTTCGCCTGCAGCATTAATCAACTTTTTCCTCACGAAACAAAAATATTGAATTTTGAAACAAGTGAAACTTTGCTGGCATGCAATAACGTCCATGGTAATAATGTTCATAAACGTTATTTCCATTGGACATTATTTCCATTTTCAAAAGGAAATAGTCGGGTATGTTCTGTATTCCATGCGGAATTAAAACGTGTGGAATTATCAAAGCCTTGTTGTTGCAAATTAATATTTATAACAACAATGCTATGACAATTCCGAAAATTTTTATTCCGCATGGAATACAGAAAAGGCCTGAATGTCCATCAGTAAGTGAGTGATTTTGACATTACGTTAGCATTACTTCGACATTGTTGGATCTGATTTTGTATGAAATCACTTGCGTTCTCTTCCAACTTGTCGTTCTAGTTCGCATAAGTGTATTTATGCCTTGAGCATAAACCCTAATCTGTGCTATTTCGCTTAGAACAGGCAGTTAGTCTAGACCAGGGGTCGACAATCTGTGGCTCGCGAGCCACATGCGGCTCTTTGGATGTGAAGTTTTCCATACGCAAATATTATTTATTGTATACAAGAAAATTAACATCGTTCTGAATCGATTAACGAGGATAAGGCACCATATCTATCTCTCAGCCACTTGTACTCGCTTTTCATCGCACAATAAAAACTTCAAAACAAAATAAGCATTTCGCTTAAGTGCATATTGCGGACAGCTGCATTCGATTTTTGGTCAACATCTTGACCGACTTAAACATTTTTTATTTGAAAGGACATGAAAGATTCGCTACTATAAGAAATATCGGACGAACACAATTAGAAGAAGGTCACACTGTTTGACCTAACGCATAATTGCGTCTTTGTATTGAAATCGGATTTTTTTGGCAGAGTTATTTTGTCTATAGTGCTAGACCAGATAGACGATAAATAACGCATTAAGGACTTCTTCTCAAAACGTTTAAAGCTCGTGCATCGCGGGGTCGAAAAAAGCTAGTTATAAAAATAATATATCGTTATTTACTGCAAACGTAAGATCTTCGACTTTAGACAAGAAAAAACTTCACAAATGAACGATTCGTCAGTACTTCTGTGGCGCAAACAAAAATATGTTATGGCGGCAGCAAGCCATTTTGCAACCGAACGACTTGGATAACTATGTATCACCTGTCGTAAACAAACATGGGCAATGTCAGACGTAATTGTACATGAACGTTTGTGAACTAATACGATAAATCTTCTGTAAAATAACGATTTTGACAGACATGCACAATTACATATGAGTCACAAAGGTGACAAGTCAGACGTAAAAACATGTCGTATATGGGTGGCATTATAGTCTAAAGCTTAGTACTCTGTTGACCAACATTGGGTTTTTCATACGAAAAATATGACAAGTAACCATGGTGAAATAAGTATACAGGTGACCGCATAATGAAAACAAATACAACAAAAAAAAATAGATGATGCTTGTCAAAAATATATACGTGCTATACGTGGACTATGCACAAAACTAGCAGAGCAAAAAATTATCAGCTGACGTTATGCTGCTACCTGTATACTTATTTCACCATGCAAGTAACCAATCAAAACTATCCCTTGAAAATATGCTGCAATTGTGTACGTTTTAAAAAACCCAATGTGTTTGTTGTAAATTCCACAGGAAAAAAGTGGTGCTCATATTAGCGGAAATCACTCTTGGTGGCATATTTGCACCTCTAGGATATAAACTATCAGTTCATGCTACAAAGAATGAGTGTCTTCTTCAAACATGTAGGAAATACATACATACATATATGTATTATGTATAACTATGTAATTTTTCAAATGTACCATAATAAAATACTTTTAATTTTTTCTTAATTTATATTTTTAGATTAATTATGAACTAAGATTTATTAAAGATACATACATTTGATATTTAAATAAATAAAATAAATGAACAAATAATATAAACGTACACACACACAAACCAACTTTGTTTACTTTTCTTGTTGATGCCTACTATTAGTTTGTATTTTATTTTCAAGTTTATGTTTTATACACTCTCAGAGAGCCTCTCTGAGTAATTTTTCTAATTGCATATATGCTAGACAAGTTTCCTACAGTTTTTAGTATTGCATATCTGCTACTGTGTAGGAAATGTTAGTTTCTTATATTTTGTTCTTGTTGCATTGCATATTGTAGCATATATCCTAGACTTGCATGACCTGCAAGGTCTGCAGTAGCAGTTTTCAACGAAGGGTGATTTCTCCTATTATATGGCAAATTTTCATCGAAAAGTGCAAACAATGCAACATTTGTTTTTTAGAAAAGAAAACACCATTAGTAGGTACTAAAGGATAGCAAGAGCATACCTACTTACATGTCTTCACTAAAGCATATGCTTCATTGAACTCGTCAACAAATACAGCATGTCCTATAACATGCCATACGAAACATTTTATCAACTGTATAGAAAGAAAAGCAAAGTGTTATCGTATGGATAAGTAATGCGTAATAAACTTTAATTGGAAATTAATGGACGGCACTTTAAACTTATACATACATACATATGTATGTATGTATATAAAGGACTTTTGTATAATTATTAGTATACATTCATATGTACGTACATATTTTTTTAGTTTTTAAGTTTAATATTAAATTATGGTTTTCTGTAGCGTAAAACATATTAAAATTTATATTCTCTGCTAGCATTTACATACAAATGTAAGTACGTATGTATGTACATATGTATGTTCATTAGGCATATAACTTTTAACAATTTTTGCAAATATAATTTACATATATTATTAAAAATCGGTTTTTAAAAGGCATAATTTACAAATGTTGCGATTTTTTATTAATAAAAATTTTATATTTGTAATGCAAAATATGTATACAGGAGTGCTTCAAGAAATATTTTTTTGCTATAACCTCAAAAGTTTCTAGCAGGTATAAAACAAGCTCTCCCACAATATAAGCTCCATATTTTTATTCTACGCGACGCTCAACGACTTTCAGTCTTTCCATACAAATTACATGGAACAACTTCTTTTTTTCGTATTTGTCAAACAAAACTACGAAAAAAATATTTTATTCATTTGTATGGGCTTGTAGAAAATTAAATTTTCCACAAAAAAACTTCCACACGATTTTTCGTAAACTTAACAAGTAAAAAGTTATGTATGTGTGTATAATATTCTTAATAACATATTTTTTTCACAATACATACCTACGATGTTTTATTTTTCAGCATGTTAAGCAATCATAAAAAAACAAATTACAGCGAGATCAGTACTGTATTGTACTCGGAAATCATGTCCTCAAGTATTCTATGTATATTTGTTTTCATAGGATATGCTGTCTTCCACTCACTGCTTGTATGGCTTGTTTTCTTGTTGTCGGCTTTTGTCGTTGGCACACACTCATTCATTTTACAAAGGCCAACACAACGACATGAAGTAACTGCTTACCCAGCAAAAATAAATTTGGTACAAGGAGGCAGTAAGATTAAATAGAAGGGCTTCGCAGATGCGCAAAAGCACACAGTGCATCTCCTCTTACGAGGTTGCAATAACGAAAGCGAATGAAGAAGAATGAAGGGGAAGGTGGTCGGCTATTTATGTATGTTTTTTCATGTTATTTAAACCCGATTTTTTTTCCAACTCAAACTTTTTTATAGTGCATCCTCTCTCGCTTAAGTGGATACAAATATGGATGCGAGTGTTATTTTTACTTCGTAATTTGATTTTTTATTCTTCCATTACATTGTGTATGAAAATAAATGTGCCTCGGTAGCTTAGTGGTTAGTGCTCTAGCCTACCATGCGGAGATCGATTCCTGATTCATTACGCGAGCAAAAAGTATTTAATAAAAGTACACAGAAAAAACTAAATTTCATTTTCTGTAAAGGAATTCAATGAAATAGTAAATATTTTGTCTATCAACGGACCCACAAACGAATTTGTAAATATAGCCAAAAATACCTCGACAACTTCATTGAAAAAAACGTGTTTTATCAGTGAACAAATTGTTTAAATCTATAAAACAATTTGTCTAAAAATATTTACAAATTGTAGACAAAACAATTTACTAAATCAAACAATAATATTTACTGGATTTTCTGAAAAATATCAAACAATATTTCTGTCTGAGTTTAATAAACAATTAGTCTAAAAATGCTAACAATTATTAAGCATAATAATTTACTTAATCAAACAAAAACACAAACAAAATCATCCATAGGCATTTATGAGATTTCACTTTGTTAAATGTGTTCAAGTCCGAATGTTTATTTAAATTAGGGCTGCCAGAAATCTGAACCCGTCGACCAGGACATTTATAATACATATCACAAACGAATGTACAACAAAAGCTTATATATTCCAAGAACTAATAATAGTTTTTATTATTGCATATCTGCTACTGTGTAGAAAATGCTAGTTTCTTATATTTTGTTCTTGTTGTGTTGCATATTGTACCGTATATCCTAGACTTGCATGACCTGCAAGGTCTGCAGTAGCAGTTTCCTACGAAGAGTAATTTCCCCTATTATTTCGAATGGCGTCTCAAAATGCTGTAGATACAGCAATTTTTGCACTTGAAAATGCACTAAAATTAATATTGTTTGCACACAAGCCCTATTTTATTTAATTTTTTTTTTGTCTTAATAAATTTTATGTTTCTCCTTTTGGTAATTTTAAAATATTTGTTTAATTTTGTTGACATTTGTATGTTGAAATTTATCAATGTTTTAAAGCATTTTTTTGATTCAGCAGTACATATTGCATTTTTGTTAATACTTGGGATAACATTTTTTAGTACCAAATAGAAAAATTCCAAAAATATTAAGCAAATCAATCAGTGTTTGATGCAAATGGTCTTGCGAAAGTGCAAATGCAAATTATCGTAGCTTTTTAAAAAATGTTGTGTATTTTGTTGTTGGATTTCATAAAAAAGCTACGATATTTTGCATTTGCAGTTCTGCAAGGCCTTTTGGATCAAATACTGAATTCCGCTAATATTTTTTGAGCTGAAATGTATTAAAAAGGATTCTGGATTCATATTTTGATTAATTAATGCAAAATTAGTTCTATATAATACCTAACAATTCATGTTTAAAAAATATAAATTTTGTAAAATACTTTTTATGTAACAAGTATGGTTAAACAATAGATACAAAACTTAACATTTAATTCATACTTGAAAAGAAATAAACAAAAATAAAAAATTAATTTAAAATTACAAAGAGCGAATTGTAATTTCAAGGAGTGAACACCACCGGTTAATTATCTTGACGCGATGTTGTGGCTTAAGTGTCGGCTGTATCTCCTATTCCAACCCAGGTACATGCTTCTGCATATGCAGTGCCTGTCTTGGGTTACGGAGATAGAAAAGCCTTCATAACTAAAGGCTAACAACCCCCTTCTCATTTCCTGATAATCTACTTTATCCACTTCTATTCTTCTCCCAAATATCCCTTTCCTCCCCCACTTGTAAGGTCATGGTGGTAGGTAGCTGTGCCGATGACCTGAATGGCTAGTTAGTGGTTAAAGAGGACTAGTCGCTAATAGCTCCCATACGGAACCAGGATACAGGCCGGTTGTAATTCTTCGTCTAGTCCACGCACGCTGACACTGCTCCATCCCCTTACGGGCCTACTCGTGGGATCAATTTATGGACACTTCAAAATTAAAAACAAAAATAGAAAACAACATAGAAGGGAAGATATCTCTTCAGAGGACGACCTTCTTCCCTCCAGCCAAGAGGCAGTAGTCGGATTCTCGGATGGTGAAGGTAAAAGCCACAGTACCCCACTATCTGCACAAACAAACATCAACACTTTCAAAAATCGCACAACACCAACCAGTCAAAGGGCAAACTTAAAAAAGGAGTCAGAAAGCCTCCTAAAATCCAAATACTCCAAAGCCGTCTTCATTTTAGACAACATTGCCAAGAATGAGGCGAATGGAGTTACACATGCGCATGATGCAGATGACAAGGTGAGATCAATGACAGAGGTGAGCATATAATAATTGTATTTTATTATGAATAAATTAAATAAATAAATAATAATAAATATGTAATATCTTAGATTTCATTAACCTTAACAAACTAATTATATGCAATTCCGGCACTTCGACGACTTTTATTTTTCCGAGCTCGGACAGGTTTAGTGGGTAGGAAGAGGTTCTGGATATTAGGTACCCTCGTAAATGACAAAGAGAACCTTCTCTGATCGTAATTGGATACTCTTCGAAGTTACATCACAAAACAAAGAAAAACAATGCTTCAGAAGCCCGAGGAGAACCGATTGGAATAAGTTCAACGGGATTTTGAAACAAAAACTAAAAAGAGTTTCAGAAATCGAGAATACGATTGGTGGACTTGAACATAATGTGTAGGTCTTCAACAAGGCTATAAGCAAAGCCTTCGCGATTTCCTGTCCCTTAACGAAAGCTAAGAAGAGTTACCCTCTGTGGTGGAGCTCGGAACTCTAACCTACGCAAGGAGGCGCGTAGAGCCTTCCACACTTGCTACGAGAATAAAATCTGGCAATCATATCGCGACAAGATAGCAACGTATAAAAAAGATATAAAAGTCTCCAAAAGAAACTCATGGAGGAATTTCTGTGAGTCAATATGTAGTACTAGATAATACTGCAAGGTTTAGTAGGGCTCTCACCATGAACCACTCCTAACCTTCGCTAAAAGTGCGGACGGCTCCTGGTCAGACTCCTCTGCAAAGTCACTAGACATAATTCTTAACACCCAGTGGGCAACAATATGCTGTCAATAAGGATATTTTCTCTCCGTTTAAATCACTGGTTCCTGACGGCATTACGCCAAAGATGCTACAGAGCGCGAAAAGTTCTATCATACCCTGGCTTTTTAGGCTCTATAAACTTTGCCTCTCTCTCAACTACGTTCCGACCAGCTGGAGGAAGGTCAGAGTAGTTTTCATTTCCAAGATTGGCAATAGAAGTCACGAGGATGCAAAAGATTTCACACCAATCAGCCTTTCATCTTTCTTGGTCAAGACGCTGGAGGGTCGTCAATAATCTCAGATAGTCAACATGCCTACCTTAAGAGACGCTCTACTGAAACAGCACTACACGACGTGGTAAGATTCATAGAGAGATCCCTTTAAAATAAAAAATATGCTTTGGCATCCTTCCTAGACATAGAAGGTGCCATTAACAATGTATAAGTGGCAACCATCCAACAGTCTCTCAGGGATGTCGATGTACAGGAATACATCAGCAACTAGATTATCACCATGTTGAAGGCAAGAAACGTCACTGCAAAACTAGGCAATAGCGAAAAGTCAAAATGGGCATGCTGAGGAACACCGCAGGGTGGGGTGATCTCACATCTGCTTTGTCTTCTCGTTGTCAACACAATTCTTCTCAGACTAGACGCTGCGGGAGTAAAAGTTGTGGCTTATGCGGACGATGTAGTAATAATGGTCGATGTAGTAATAATTGTCGATGTAGTAATAAGGGATGTTCACGGACGTAAACATCCCTGCTTAATCGGTAGCCATGCCGTTTGACACTATTAGAAATTGCATTCTAAAATATTACCAGCATAAAGCTGAAGATAGGTGGCACAAGCTGAGCACGTGTAAGGTAGATAGGAAAATGTGGCCTTGTTGCAACGATAAGCGCACAACATAACTAATTAACAAAAACCGTAGGGAAATCTCGAGGCTCGTCGCAGTAGGGCTCTGGGCAATCGGCAGGCATGCTAGCAGGATAGGCCTTTCCTACAATGCGTTCTGCCATAGTTGCCGGGATCAAAGCAAAGAAGAAACAGTCTTCCATTTTCTTTGCGAATGCCCGGCCTTGCACCTCTCGAGACACAAATTCTTGGGCAACAGCATTCTAGGCGAACTTTCGTTCGAAGCACTAAAAATACTGCCAAAAGCACTAAGTTGGCATCACTGGCCCCAGGAAACAAATGCTGGTAAAATTGCTTCATGTAAACAGCGTTATAACAGAAAGATTAACCTCTGTTCATAACAAAAATCAGCAGAAATGAAATGTTTGTCTGCATTGACCTGTATCAAAAATCCAGGACAATTTAAGAGTAGACCAGGATACCATGACAATTTGTCTAAGACCAGGTCAAATCTTGGAAAACCATGACGTACGGCAGCCCTGAAATAGATACAGTTTTTCTTATATTTTGAGCCCGTACTCAAGGCGAATTCATACTAGGTGGCCGCTTCAGCCCAGCTGTTTACGTAAATGTTTACACATTTGGCCTGTCGGCAGTGTTAATGTATCAGCTTTTTTAACAGCCCAAATGTAAATTCTCCACGGTGAATTCCCTTGCGACTACCTGGTGTTGATCTACCTTGCCCGTACTATTACGAAAAATGGAAAACATTAAAAAAATTTATGTAATGAATCGATAAAAATAGAAAAGCGAATAAAAAATAAATTGAGTGTTGTGTTTTTCTTCCGACGGGGTTTTTTTGAATTTGGAACGATTTTCCGTCATCCCACGTCAAATTTGGTTTGAAAACAGACCGGTTTCGGCTATGTGCCATCTTCAGTGTTCTATTGAATACTAAATCCATTTATTTATTTAGTATTCAATAGAACACTGAAGATGGCACATAGCCGAAACCGGTCTGTTTTCAAACCAAATTTGACGTGGGATGACGGAAAATCGTTCCAAATTCAAAAAATAAATTATTAAAAACAAGACTTTGACTCTTTGATACAATAACATTAAATTAAAAATTGTAAAAACCCCCGAAGAAAATGGATGATAGCTTCCAAACGGCTGGACTACTTTTCTTCAGCCATAGGAAACAAGATCGTCACCTTTCAAATTAAAAAAAATTTAATTCGTTCAAGCAGTTTGGGAGCTACGGTGATATAATTCGCATCGCATCTCTATCAGAAATAGTACATCTATCAAACAATACAGACAATTTCTCAATAATAATCTCTTCGGTACCTTAACATTACCTCCTCTTTTTTATTTCTGGTCCTGCTTCTGAATCTTTGTCTGTATCTCTTTTAGGGTTTGCAAATAATCGAAGATTTTCATAATTGCGATTACGATTAATAATTATATGATTAATTTCGATTATTGGTTAATCGCGATTAAGCAAGAAAATATACTATCATAATATTATATTTAAAAAAATGAATTTTGTAAATCGTAAATACATAATGATTCATAACGTACAAGTATCAAAAACTATACTGTGGGAAACCTATCTTGATAGAAAACAGGCCTTCTTAGTTATGTTTGAAGAAAATCGGTCCAGCCGCTTAGAAGTCATGTCTTCTTTTCTAATTTTATCCTTTTGAATATGTGGACTGGAACCCCTAGTCCTTGAAAATAGTACAGGTATTACTCAGGCAAAAGCTGTATTATTAACAATTGAGCAGTGGGGAGCAGCTGGAAAAATTAACACAATGTGTTTTGATACCACGGCAGTAAATACTGGTCGCCATAGGAGAACATGCATTGTGCTGGAGCAATTATGAGAGAAAAAGCTTCTTTATAGAGTTGGGTAGTTCATGAACCAATTAGTTCAATTGAACTACTCACACAAGTGAACGAAGTGAGCTGGTCATATCATTAAGCTCTTTTCAGCTCCCTAACTTGGTAGAATAATATACAAGGTAGCCCTAGAACGCCAGCTGATTATTTTTTTTCGTGGTACGAACTATCAAATGTTGTGTATATGTGAAATAACTACGTTGCACACACAATACAACACGTATGTTTGGTGCTTCTGTTATACAAACACACACATACACTCTCTATTAGTGTTTGACATTTCGGACCTCAAATGTACATTTGTATTAGTTATGCGGCTGCCTTGTATATTATTCTACCATGCTCACTAGTTCATATTTCATTTACGCTCACATTTCTTTTTCGTTCACGTTTCTTTTGAGTTCATATTTCTTTTTCGCTCACTCACAATAATCAGATAACATTTTGTAATCAAGGGACATCTACATATGCCACAACTCGTTAGTACAAAAACTCGTTAGTACAAAAAGTACGAAATCTACAAAAACCTCAAGTACTTTGTTTTTGTAAAATCATTGCACGATGTCAAAAGCACGAAGCAAATAAAGAAATTTTGATACTCATCCATGATAATATTACAAACAACAAGTAAGAGTGTTATATTCGGCTGTGCCGAATCTTATATACCCTTCACAAAATAATATAAAAGGTATATCTATGGTCACAAGGTATAAAAATTAAGTCGAGTTAGGGTAAAGTGTATTTATCATTATAATTTTGTTTATTTCTCTTAACTTAACTGTTGTTTCATTATAAATTAGATTTCAAATTAATATAGTATAAAATTGCAAGCATTAGCTTAATCTAATTTCCATGATTTTACACAGCGATTTTAAAATTCTCACTAGCCAAAATCGAGTTTAGTCGTTATTCTTTGTGGGCACAGATACATGTACTTGCAATTATACACGAAATAGCTATGCAATAATTTCTAAATAACTTTCTTAATTAATGTTTTCGTAAAATATGCAAACTTTTTTATATACATATGTAGCTATTACGTAATAAAGTATTTTGTAATACATATCTACATAATATATTCTATTGAGAGTTTTTTTTTAATATCTAATGTGTAATTTACGCATCAGATACATACCTATTTGTTGAGATTACGTGTATTAGTTGTACAAAAAGTATATTACAAAATTGGCATTCTTAAACAAGAATTTTTAGGTTACATATATACAGTTCATTTCGCATTAATTTATGCAAATATAAATTTAGAATCATAAAAGTTTCAAACGCCGGACTTGAACCCGGCTCCCAAAAGAAAAAAAAACGGTTGGGTAACCGTCTAGCGCTCTCATCCAAACAACCACGAAATTAAATGGGTTTAATTTAATATAAATACTTACCAGCTGGCTTGCAAGGTCAGTCATACAATATCTCAACTAATATTATATGAATCGTCGTACAAAAGATCAGATGATAGGGATGGTTGCCAGATCTGATGACTTATCGTCATTTTGACGATTTGTCAAAAATGGGATTTTAACGACTAAAAGATTTTTACCTTGAATTTTACGATTTTTAAGAATTATAAGTTAGTTAATACAATATTTTAGAACTTTTAAAACAATTTTGATTTTGATTAAGAACTTTGTAGCTTTTGCTACAATATGTAATAAAAGTAAGGAGTAAAAGGGACAGTTATGCCAATAGCCAGGGCAACCAAATACTAATATGATATATCATATATTTTGCTGGATGTATTACAAACATATAAGGTAGTTATTTATCCGTTTCAGAACTTTTTAAGAATTTTGGCAACGATTTGTTGGAGCATCGATTGTACTTTTTTACTTTTTAGAGCATATTTTACTTTTAAGACCTTTTTAAAGAGCATTTTTTGTAAAATTTTTGTTAATACAATATTCTAGCTATTTTTTATGTGTAATTGAAAATTTTACAACCAGATGGCGTTCAGCGAATCACTACGGCGAACTGAACTCTCCACTAACATGAACAAGACGAATTCACATCCAGATAGCCCTGCAGGCGAATTTACTACGGCAAACTGAATTTGCCACTAACATAAACAAAGCGAGTTGACAACCAGGTCGCGCTCCAAGCGAAGTGGCTACGGCGAACTGAACTAGCCCATGACATTACCAAAGCGAGTTTAAAAAGCAGGTGGCGCTACTACGGCATTAAAGCAAATTCATAACGGGTAGGCTCGCCTTAATTCGGTTTGGAAAATAACCATTTTGTTTGTAAAAAAAGTACTGAAAAATATGGCAATAAAGCATTTGACATCCAAACTAGATCAAAGATATAAATGAGTTCGCCCTGGCAACTGATGTACATCGAGGTGAATTGATGTACGTATGAATGTCGAGGCAAATCCAGGTGATCCTACAGATTAGGTGATTATTTTTTGCTTTTTTCGCCGCTTGTATTTTTGATCTGGTTCGCATGTCAGTGCTTTTTGGCATATTTTTCAGTACTCTTTTTGACACACAAAGAGGGTATTTCCAAACCGAACTCAGGTGAGTCTACCTGTTATGAATTGTCTTCTATGAATGTATGCTTTTTCGCAAGGCGAATTCATACCAGGGGCCAGATTCCGCTACTTGAAGTTTGAAGTGTTCACCAATTTCAGTGTTCACTTTTGATTTGTGCACCCACAACGGTGAGAATGTATTATTTTGACAGTTATTGTAAACACTAAAGCCTACACTTTTTCACTGGTAAAAGTGCGATGAATATTTTGTTTTTAAGTGTTCACTGGTAAGAAACTCGTCGTTGCAGAATCCAGCCCCAGGTGAACGCACCACTAAAGGCACTGATTCACTATCCTACACGATCACACGATTCATTCACAGGAACATTTTACAGAAGTCTTACAGACTTTAAAAAATCGCATCAAAATGGCGTTGTAGGTGCCACACTATTATACAGTAAATTCAGTAAAGTGCAACTTTGGCACAGGAAAGGGTTCCGTACGAATGCACATATGTATAGCCCTTTTCGTTTTTCATTTCGGCAGTTTTATCGTTGCGCTTTTTTGTTTTTTTATTTATTAAGTTTTTTTTCGTTGTTTTGGCGATTTTTTTGGTTTTACCGCTTTTTGTAATTTTGGTTTTGTTTTTGCGATTTTTCGTTTTTTGCTATTTATTGTTTTTTGGTCTTTGCGTTCTAGCGATTTATTTTAGCTTTGGCGCTTTTTCAGTTTTGGCGCTTTATTCGATTTTAGGGATTTTTTTGGGTTTTTGGTTATTTTTTTTATTTTCTTATACATATTTTTCGATCAGGAGATTTATTCAGTTTTGGCGCTTTTATTTTCGTTTTGGTGATGTTTTTACAACAATATTTTCTTCGAAGAAAAATTATGTGAAGCATTTGTGGCTGCTGACATCCCTTTGTACAAACTTAGAAATGAAAACATTAAAAAACTTTTCGAAACATTTACGGATTATAAAGTTCCATGTGAATGTACCCTTCGTTCGAAACACGTCAACAGACTTTAGACAAACTGAATCGAAAATATAAAAACTACACTAAAAAATCAATATATATGGGTATCGATTGAGGAAACAATGGAAGAAATGTAGCAAACGTTATAGTTGGAATATTGAGTTCTGATAAAGAAACTATAAAAAAAGTTTTTGTTAAACTCCGTAACCATAAATAAAACTAATCATTGGACAATCGCAAAACTTTTTGATGATTCTATTAAAATCTTGGATGTTAACTTTAATAAAGAATATTTTTTATTTTTTGTAACAGACGCTGCTCCATACATGGTGAAAGCTGCCAAATCCATTAAAACATTTTACCCAAAAATTACAAATATAACATGTTTAGCCCATGGTCTTCATAGAGTTTGTGAAACTATAAGGAATCATTATGTAAATGTGGACAAAATAATTTCTAATGCTAAAAAGATTTTTCTAAAAGCACCATGCAGAGTAGAATTATTTAAAGAAATGTATCCGGAACTTCCTCTCCCTCCTGAACCAATAACAACCCGTTGGGGTACATAGATTGAGGCTGTAAATTATTATAATACCAACAACGAAAAAGTTTTGAAAGTTTTAGATAGTTTGAAGGGTGATGCTCAATCGAAGAAGCTTTCCGTAAATCTAAAACAAAAACAGATTTAGTTTTTATTGCATCGAATTATGGATTTATTGCCAACAATATCAAAAAATTGCAAACTGCTGGTATTTCCCTAAATGAGCAAATAAAAATGCTGAGCGACACAGTTAAAAGATCGACAATGTACCTGACTTCGATTCTAAGCATATTGTTCAAAATAAGTTAAAACGTGTTGTGGATAAAAACAAAGGGCTTGAAACAATACAAAATATTTGTAGTCAGCTCAATGGTTCTAAAGTGAGCCCAACTTCAGAATATAATGTGGGCGAAGTTTTGTCTTTTAAATATGCTCCAATGAATTCAGCGGATGTAGAAAGAAGTTTCTCTGTTTATAAAACTATTTTTAGAAGCAACAGACAGAACTTTCTTTTTGAGAATTTAAGTCAACACGTCGTAATTTATTGCAATTCCAACATGAATTAAGCTAATAAATTTCACAGACTTAAACTTGTAAAAATTTTCTTACAAAGAAAGTTTAGTTTATATTTTATCTTACATAAACTACACTCATAGAAAAATGTATCATCGCATTGATGACGCCCTATCATCAGAATTCTGACATCAATGCTATGACAAATGTCATCAATAGAACGAAAACTGACATCAATCTGATGACAAACGTCATTACAGAATTTTGTCATAGTTTAAGTGTAATCAATGCTATGATTGGAATGACATCAATACGATGTCAGTTATTATATATTATTAAATTGTAAAATATGTATAAGGGAAATAAGTAAACAATGTTATAATGTTTGTCGTTTGTATTTTAAAAGAAATGTTATTGTTTTATTTTTCATTTTTGTGTTTAAACGCATTTTTAAAAAGTTAAAAAACATGACAATGCATTGATGTACACTTATCATCATTTCTATGACAGATAAAATACGCAAGACCTTTTAAAAGCTAAGCCGGTACAGCATACATACACAAGAAAAACGTTGAAACAAGCTATAGTGTGACATCTTTTCATCATATTGATGTCACATAGTCATCACATGTGTCATCAATATCAAATAGAATGAGCGCGAAGAGAGTAAAGTGCGGAAAAACAACAAAAACATACTCTTGACACAAATGAAATAAAAGAAGTTGTGGCAGAAAACTATTCTGTTTGTTTTTTCTAGATCAGTTGTGTTTTTAAAGTTAATTAAATAGTACCGCGTGGTGTTCTTGCGAGTGAAATTTATAGGTATAAATATATACATACTTTTAATTATTTGTTATAAATTGATTCGATTACACTTTTTTTCTTTTTGTTTGTTTTTAAAGTTACTTTGTATTTTTATTGTTATTTGCTTTTGCCTTCCTACTACTTGTGGAGAAAAAAGTGTAATTATATCAACTTAATAAATACCAAAGCAAAAGTGGATAGAAAAAATAATAAGTAATATAATAAAAGTGAAAATTTGTTGAATGAAATCAATTTTTATTGCAATAAAAACATAATTATATTGTAGTTTTTATTTATTTCGCCATAATATCAATTATAGTTTATCAAAGATGATTAATGACAGGTGATGTAAAAGTTGACATCACAATGTTGTAAAGTGTCATTGGGTCAAAAATGAAGACACTTGGCATAGTATTGATGTCATATTACATCAGCGCTATGACGGGGTTTCTATCAGCGACATCATATGGATGACATTTTGACATAAAATTGATGTCAATGCGTTCTTTCTCTGATGTTGGTGTGTCATTGCATTGATGATAGATTTGTCATTATTGGTATTGATGACCAGCTGATGTAAAGGTTGACATCACCATGTTGTTAAGTGTCATGGGGTTAAAAATGAAGATACTTGACATAGCATTGATGTCAGATTACATCAGGGTTATGACGCTTTTTCTATTAGTGTAGTATTATGTGCTATATGTTGTATTGCACACGTAATGTTCTTAAATTAACAAGTTATATTAATTATCAAATTACGTGTTCATTTTTAAATTTATTTTCCATTATGTTTTTAAATAAAATTTAATAATTATTAAGAAAAAGAAAACTTTTTTAGAGCATATTTTTTAAATTTTAAGAGCATTTTTTTTTTTTACAGCATTTTTTATGCGCATAAAACCCTTTTTTAGAGCATATTTTTGGTTGCCCTGCCAATAACTAACAATTTTAATGTTAATATATTTAGTATTATATGTTTTTAAAACCTCTTCTCTCCATAATTTATCAACTGCTGCATACGTACATATGGATGTATATCAAATATAAAAATTTTTAAACACTAAAAAAAACGTTCAAGTATAGCTTTGCATCCTATGTGAAATTTTTTGATAAATTCTAATAATATAATTAAAATGATTATACTGCGTATTTAAAGTAGAAAATCCAAAAACCATATAATGTTAAATTTTTATTAAACTTAAAAGTTGATTTATTCAATATTTTTGTGGCTTACCGAGTTATTGCACTGTACTTATATTATTTTTCTAAAATCCAAACATATGATTATACTGTTTATGAAGGTTAAACAATAATTGATCATTTTATTTATAAGAATTTCGTTTATTTTGTGTAAAAACTGTGAATTTATTTGTTATGTTATTTATTATTAATTATCATTCTGTTTATTAAGTAGATTTCTATACGATTTTTCGCTCGACGATTTTTCGCTCGAAATTTGACGAATTTATCTCTATTTCATCTGGCAACTATGTCTTGCCTCGTTTCTGTAATTTCTGAGAATTTCTTACATCGAGAAAAAATTAATAATTATATTTGTCATCTTAGTTGCATTTTGCTTTTAGAAAAATAACATACATACATTCCAGTAACTCGGTAAGCTACAAAAAATATTGAATAAATGGACTTTTAAGTTTAAACAAAAACATTGTATGGTTTTTTAATTTTCTACTTTAAATACGCATCATAATTATTTGAATTATATTATTAGAGCTTATCAAAAAAATTCGCTAGGATGCAAAGCTGTACTTGAGCGTTGTTTTTTTATATATGCTATATTTGATACACATACATCCATACAGCGGCGGCACAAGGGTGAACGAGTGGAGCGGTCGCAAAAGGCGCCAGGTGTCAAGGGGCGCATTTGCATTGCATTTGTATATTTTTATTATAAAAATTTATAAAATATGAAAGGTGAGCGTAGTTTTAGTAAATTGAAGCTAATAAAAATCTACTTAAAGCAAGGAACACAACTGGGACGAATGACGAATTTCGTCCAACGAGACGAATTCGTCGATAAAAATTCGCTGTTTAAGTTCGTCGTATGAAGTGATAAAGTTCTTTACTGTGTGTGCAAAGTGTGATTATATCAAAATAATACATAGTTAAAAAATTAGACATTAGCAAAAACACAACTAAAAGCAATTTTTATAGTTAATTATTATCTATATTTATTTCAAATACTATAAAATAAAAATAAAACAATAATTAAAGTAAAAATTGTCTTTATTTACTAAAATACTTCAAAACTAAAACCAAACATGGTCACTTGGCACTGATTTGTTTGTCGTTCGCCGGCGTAAGAAATAGAAAAAAATCTATTCAGAGTTCGCCGCGTATGACGCCGTTATTGTGTGTATTTTATACACAAATATGTTTTATTTTTGACGACGAATATTCGCAGCCAAAAATTCGTCGTTTGTCCCAGTTGTGTTCTTAGCATAAGATCGACCCTAGCTCAGGAAAAAATGTCAGACCTGGCAATTTTATCAATTAAAAATGATAATGCTCAATCCATAAATAAAGATAATTTAATTGTAAAATTTTCCAAGAAAGGTAACCTTTAGTAGATTAATTTAAATCTATAACGACATACCGAACGTGGTATCTTTAATTAGTTATTAAAATACCTACATAGATATACAATTTCTAGTGACTGATTGAAATTGGCGACAAATACTAATTGCATTATATAGCATTAAGAGTTTTCTTAAAGAAACAGGAGTGTAATAATTTGACTTAATTAATTTAATGGGAATCGATATATAATATATATGTCCCTAAAATTATCGACCCTTTTCTCTAACTCAGGTCGATTAAAATCGCCTTGATTTGATAAAAACTAATGCCGCTATTGGCAAAATTTTTTGTCTTTTTTAAACTTTGTATTATTTAGGGTCACTATTACAACTTGGTAATAGTAAAAGGCAGGATTTTGTCGAAATGATAAACAGTTTATCTTTATTACAAATTTACTTTAACCTACCAGGAAAGATGAATTTGCCTTTAACTTATCGCTCACTTACAACCAAAATTTTTTGTTTTTAATTTTAGCACAGCTTTAACATATGATTTATTTTGAACTGGAAAAAACTCAATTAAAAATATTGAGAAAAGTAAATGATGTCTATGTTAAAAAATAGTCGCCAGCTTCAAAAATTCTTCCTTATTTTGTATATTTAAATAGGAAGTTATTGAAACTAAAAAGCGTTTTCATAGTTTTAGCTGGCTGCCAACATTGACGATAGATATGTAAATGAAAAGAAATAATAAGTCACAAAAATTATTCATCAAGCCAGATAAAGACAACAATAAAATTTTATATCAGTTTCAAAAACATGTTTTTTAAAAAACTATATCATATTTTTTCTGTTGACCAAAGGCCGCCGATATCAAATCTCGCTCCACCCAGGCCAAATGCTAGGTCCGGCGCTGCATTCATATATATGTATGCAGCAGTTGATCAATTATGGAGAGAAGAGGTTTTGAAAAACATATAATACTAAAAATATTAACATTAAAATGATTAGTTATTGGCATAACTATCCCTTTTACTCCTTACTTTTATTACATATTGTAGCAAAAGCTGCAAAGTTTTTAATCCAAATCAAAATTGTTTTAAAAGTTCTAAAATATTGTATTAACTAACTTATAATTCTTAAAAATCGTAAAATTTAAGATAAAAATCGTTTAGTCGTTAAAATCCCAGTTTTGACAAATCGTCAAAATGACGATAAGTCATCAGATCTGGCAACCATCCCTATCATCTGATCTTTTGTACGACGATTCATATAATATTAGTTGAGATATTGTATGACTGACCCTGCAAGCCAGCTGTTAAGTATTTATTTTAATTAAACCCTTTTAACTTTGTGGCTGTTTGGTTGGGAGCGCTAGACGGTTACCTAACTGTTATTTTTCTCTCGGGAGCCGGGTTCAAATCACGGTGATACTTTTAGTTTTTATTTTTTTATATGTTTCTTTTAATGTTAATTAATAAATATAAGATATTAAAATCAATAACAGAAAAAATAGGTTATAGCAAATAAATTAATAGTAAATAAATAAAATCAATAAGATATATATTTGGGATACAGTTTTTTAGTATCAAATAGAAATATTGCAAAAAAATTTTTAGAAAATCAATATTTTTTGAGCTCAAATGATTCTAAATTTATATTTGCATAAATTAATGCGAAATGAACTGTATATATGTAAACTAAAAATTCTTGTTTAAGAATACCAATTTTGGAATACATATACTTTTTGTACAACTAATACACGTAATCTCAACAAATAGGTATGTATCTGATGCGTAAAGTACACATTAGATATTTAAAAAAAAACTCTCAATTGAATAAATTATGTAGATATGTATTACAAAATACTTTATAATGTAATGGCTACATATATACATATTTTACGAAAACAGTAATTAAGAAAGTTATTTGGAAATTATTGCATAGTTATTTAGTGTATAATTGCAAGTACATCTGTGCCCACAAGGAATAACGACTAAACTCGATTTTGGCTAGTGAGAATTTTAAAATCGCTTTGTAAAATCATGGAAATTAGATTAAGCTAATGCTAGCAATTTTATACTATATTAATTTGTAATTTAATTTATAATGAAACAACAGTTAAGTTAAGAGATATAAACTAATTATAATGATAAATACACTTTGGCGCCTAACTCGACTTCACTGTTGTACCTTGTGACCAAAGATATACCTTACATTTGGTTTTTTTGACAGTCAGTTTTGAAAACGTAGTAGGTATAAAAGAAAACGTTCTTTCCTTAATAATTATTTCATATGATATTAGAATCAGGAACCAAAGAAAAAAAATATATACCTAGCAAATAAATTAATAATAGTTAATAAATAAAATCAATGAACTAGCTTTTTCACTTTCTATATTTTCGATTTTTAATTTTCGTAATACGTCTTAAGCTTAATTTGATAAAATTAACTGGAATAAAGGATTTAAATGTGAATTTGCAAATTTTGTTTATAAAAACATCAACAAAGTACAAATAAAAACCTGAAATAATGATTATTTCTAAGCAAAAATCCTTCAAAATCCTTTCTTATGTGCACTTTGTATACCTGCACACTTAACATATTTTTGGCAGTTTTAAGTTATTTTCATATAAAAAATCAAAGTTAGCTGCACACGCTATATAATTGTGTTTCCCTGCACATTAAGGCAGATAAGTATATTTAGTTTAACACCATTTTTGAGTTATCTGCACAAAAAATCGTGAAAAGTTTTTTGTGCAGCTAAATCAAAATTACTGTACTAATACATTCTTATACTCAGGTTTTTGACAACATACTTATGTTTCCGATAAGTCAAGAGTCTTTCTATCTTTTCTATGGTATATACGCCATTCGTTGCGAAAGGTTATATAAGATTCCGCACAGCCGAATACATCAGTATTACCTGTTTTTTATTATCACTATATTTTATTTTGAGTGTTTGTTGTTGCGGTAACCTTAATTATAGATATCCTCTGAAAATTTCAGGTCTCTAACTATTACGGTTCACGAGTTAGAAGCTTGTGACTGATGGACATCGCATCGAAAACTAATACATAATAAAAATAACAATAATGTATGCAAAACTAATTACAACAATACAAAAAAAGGGTAAAATTACAAC
Source organism: Panzeria rudis (assembly GCA_956483635.1). Lineage (NCBI taxonomy): Eukaryota > Metazoa > Arthropoda > Insecta > Diptera > Tachinidae > Panzeria > Panzeria rudis. Next base: position 117,104,130 of record OY101448.1, read on the forward strand.
AAACACATGACATACAGAAAATCTAAGAACACTAATGTATTAGAACAAAACACAAGAACATACATTGTTTAACAATTGAGCGCGTTAGTGGATGAGTAAATGGTCAGAATGGCGTGGGGGAGGCGACGTGTTCGATATGAGTTCTTTTTACAACATTTTTAAACTATACATATATGATATGCATAGTATATATATATTTTTATTTTGTCCATATCTCAGCCATTTATGGACCGATTTCGATGATTCTTTACAATAAGCTTCTCAGAGCTAAATTTGACAGATAAATTGAGTGTAGAGTACTGCCAGACGTATGGGGTCATAGAAATGCACAAACACATGAAAATCGGAACAAAGTAGCTTTTTGGATATAGCTCTGTTATATATGAACCGATTTTCCTGAATTTCACATACAAAAATCTTCAGGAAAAGCCAGTCACGCGACTTCAAGATTTAGGTTCATAAGTCTTCTAGGACCTCTGAATTATACCTTTCAACATCGGTCAGAAAAACGGACAGACGGTCACCGCTAAATCGACTTAGATTTTTATAAGGATCACGAATATATATACTTTATGGGATCGCAAGTGATTACTGTAGAAATTACAAACGGAATGACAAACCTATATATACCCTTACCATTTTTGGTGAAGGGTATAAAAAGTTATCAGCTTGGCTGTCAACTTGAGCTGTTGTTGATGTGATTGCCCAGTGCACATACTTATACTGAGCAACTGAACTATTGAACTAACTGAACTAAAAGAGCGTCCTAGTTCAGTAAAGTGAGCTGAGCTGAAAAGAGCGCTCACTCAAAAGAGCTGCAAAGCACAACTCTACTTCTTTATTTAGCATGTCACCACCAGGGTGACAGTTGAAAATTTTTAAAAAGTTGCACAAAAACGTGATCTTGAGGAAAATTGGCACCAAAAAGGGGATTCTTCAAAAAAAGGGGCAACTTTTTTAAAAAGGGAATAATTGAACCAAATTCCAGTATTTATGCATTTCTAGGGCATATAATACTTTTGAAATAAAATCAATCAATATTGATGTTTTTTTTTCTATCTAAAAAAGAAAGAATTTTCAGCACCAACGAAGTACGCCGCTTTCTAACGAATTATTAAAAAACACATGCATACATACGTGGTCATACCTGAATCCAAAACAAAGAGAAAGTCAGCCAGATAACAAGTTCAATATAAAAATTTTAAATAGTTGACCAATATGGCCTATAAATGGCTGAGTTCTGAGGGAGCAAACATAAAAACATAAACAAATTCATAGTATTCTCCCTTTGTTGGTATCGGACAAAAATAATTTTTGCCTTTATGTATAAGAAATGTTGCCCTGTCGCTCATTTTTAAGTGTTTTTTAAGTTTTAGCACTAATATTAGAGTAAATGTAAAAAATTACCATGGGTTTAAATTAAATATTTCTTAGCTATCCTACAAAGAATGAATTTTGTAACATGCGTGATTGTTTGCGAAAACCAAAGATATATGGGGAAACGGCTTATTAGTTTCATTATAAATATTCGTCAATCCGTACATTAGGGATGGGCAAAAATATCGATATATCGATATTTTCTTAAAAATATGTCGATATATATCGTCGATATTTTTAATTTCGATGTATCGATATATAGATATTTTTTTCCAAATATATCGAAGTTACACACCAATTTAGTAACTTCGAGTCAAAATCGTATTTATTTTGCGAAATGCTATTTTCATCACTTTGGTGGTTGTTATTGCTTGAATGTTTTTCATTTAAATGAGCCAAAAATATATTTTCATATTATTTATACCTACATAAACACCATTTAAACTATAAAAAATTTAAAAATTATGAAGTTACTATTGCAAAGCTGTAAAAAAATTAGCTATATTTTTTGGCTTTAAAATTCCTTCTTTAGCTCTTTTTAGCGCTATTTAAAACCTGATTTAGCTTTATATTATTTTAAAATCTGGTCACACTGTCGGTAATGTGAAAGTCGGTGTCTTGTATTTTCTCTTAAAGAGAACAAGGTCCGTCTTTTGAGGGTTAGCATCAAGACCACTTTTAACGCTCCATCTACTTATGATACCTAATGCCGATTGAATACGTCGAGATTGAGTATCTAAAAATTTACCACATATTGCTACTGCTCATAGAGTCTAGTTCCACCAGTAGCGAATTTATGGCGATATTCCATAGGATAGGTGACAGAACACCTCCCTGGGGAGTACCTCGCCTAACCGTCTTTTGAATAGTCGTTTGCCACATCGTAGAAGAAATTACCCTATTTGTTGTCATATCTTGGAAAAATCATTTTCTAAGATAATTTGAGGTCACTGAACACGAAAATGATATTGATTTATTTTTCTTAATGCGCGTTTTCCCGATATTCGCGAAAAACCAATTTTTTTATGTTTTTTTGTTTATTGGAAAAAGTTCCGAGAACGGCTCATCTGAATAAAATAAAATGCACACTGTTCTGTAGATATCTCTCTATTCTTTCATTCAATGCACTAATTGTGCCGATCGTATAAAAAATATATAGAGTTACAGGCATTAAACATTTAAAAAAGTATATTTTTAGACCTTCTCCCAAAAACTATCATTTTAAATTGCTCCATTAAGATGAAAAGATATACTAGGTATATTTTTTTCGGGATGTATTTCAAAGATAATTTTGTCACGATCACATGATGGATGCAATCGCTAAATTCTGATAAAAAAATAAGAAAGTTATTAGCCCTTAAGCGAAAATAGCTATATTATTTTTAGTTATTTTTCATACAAAATTAATTTAAATCAGTTTGTATTAAAAAAAATTTTTTTTATTGAAAATAATTTTGTATGGGAAATAAAATCAGCTTTTTTCACTTAATGGCTTATAACTTTCTTATATTTTATCAGATCTCCTCGATCTTAAGTTTTTTTCATTCGGCACAAAAATGTTTTTACGTGTAGCCTTAAAAATATTATTAAAATTTGTTTCTATATTAATGAAGCAAATTGAAATAAAATTCATTTAATTTCTCTAGCTTCCAGCCGTGGTAGAGAGCTAAAAGTAGGGTTGCCAGATTCCAATTGTGCCCTAGCTTGACATTTGATTAAAACCAGCTTTAACTTGACACATTAAAATGTGTTAAACAAATCAAAACATGCCAACTACAAAATATTTTCGGAGGCAAAAGAACATTTTCTGGCAAGAAAACTAAAAGCTAACTCCTTCTTCAGTGCTCCAAAACTTCCTGGCTGAAAATGGTTTTAATAAGAAAGCAAGCTCATCAACAATCTGAATAATGGATAATGATAATCAGGGCAACCAAAAATAAGCTATAAAAAAAGGGTTTTATGCGCATAGAAAATGCTGTAAAAAACAGAAAAAATGCTCTCAAAATTTAAGAACTATGCTCTAAAAAACTTTTCTTTTTCTTAAAAACTATAAAATTTTATTTGAAAACATAATGAAAAATAAATTAAAAATAAACACGTTATCGAATTCATTAATATAACTTGTTAACTTAGGAACATTACGTGTGTAATACAACATATATCAGATAATACTAGTTTATGTAAGATAAAATATAAACTAAACTTTCTTCGAATTGCAATAAATTACGACGTGTTGACTTAAATTCTCAAAAAGAAAGTTCTGTCTGTTGCTTTTAAAAATAGTTTTATAAACAGAAAAACTTCTTTCTACATCCGCTGAATTCATTGGAGCATATTTGAAAGACAAAACTTCGCCCACATTATATTCTGAAGTTTGGTTCACTTTAGAACCATTGAGCTGACTACAAATATTTTGTATTGTTTCAAGCCCTTTGTTTTTATCCACAACACGTTTTAACTTATTTTGAACAATATGCTTAGAATCGAAGTCAGGTACATTGTCGATCTTTTAACTGTGTCGCTCAGCATTTTTATTTGCTCATTTAAGGAAATACCAGCAATTTGCAATTTTTTTATATTGTTGGCAATAAATCCATAATTCGATGCAATAAAAACTAAATCTGTTTTTGTTTTAGATTTACGTAAAGCTTCTTTTGCAATTTTAATCGATTAAGCATCATCCTTCAAACTATCCAAAACTTTCAAAACTTTTTCGTTGTTGGTAGTATAATAATTTACAGCCTCAATCCATGTACCCCAACGGATACATTTCTTTAAATACTTCTACTCTGCATGGTGCTTTTAGAAAAGTCTTTTTAACATTAGAAATTATTTTGTCCACATTTACACAATGATCCCTTATAGTTTCACAAACTCTATGAAGACCATCGGCTAAACATGTTATATGTGTAATTTTTGGGTAAAATGTTTTAATGGATTTGGCAGTTTTCACCATGTATGGAGCAGCGTCTGTTACAAAAAGTAAAACCTTTTCTTTATTAAAGTTAACATCCAAGATTTTAATAGAATCATCAAAAGGTTTTGCTATTGTCGAATGTTTAGTTTTATTTATGGTTACGGAGTTTAACAAAAATTTTTGTTATAGTTTCTTTATCAGAACTCAATATTCCAACTATAACGTTTGCTACATTTCTTCCTTTGCCATCCATTGTTTCGTCAATCGATACCCAATATATTGATTTTTTAGTGTAGTTTTTATATTTTCGATGCAGTTTGTGTAAAGTCTGTTGCCGTGTTTCGAACGAAGGTTAGATTCACATGGAACCTTATAATCCGTAAAAGTTTCGAAAAGTTTTTTAATGTTTTCATTTCTAAGTTTGTACAAAGAGATGTCAGCAGGCACAAATGCTTCACATAACTTTTCTTCGAAGAAAATATTGTTGGAAAAACATCACCAAAACGAAAATAAAAGCGCCAAAACTGAATAAAATCTATAAAAACCGAAAGAAATCTCCAGAACGAAAAATGTGTATAAAAAAATAAAAAAAATAACCAAAAACCAAAAAAATCCCTAAAATCGAATAAAGCGACAAAACTGAAAAAGCGCCAAAACTAAAATAAATCGCTAGAACGCAAAGACCAAAAAACAACAAATAGCAAAAAACGAAAAATCGCAAAAACAAAACCAAAATTACAAAAAGCGCTAAAACCAAAAAAATCGCCAAAACAACGAAAAAAACTTAATAAATAAAAAAACAAAAAAACAAAAAACGCAACAATAAAACTGCCGAAATGAAAACGGGGGCAAACACGAAAATTGCTATACATATGTGTATTCGTACGGAACCCTTTCATGTGCCAAAGTCGCACTTTACTGAATTTATTGTATAATAGTGTGGCACCTACAACGCCATTTTGATGCGATTTTTTAAAGTCTGTAAAACTTCTGTAAAATGTTCCTGTGAATGAATGGTGTGATAGTGTAGGATAGTGAATCAGTGCCTTTAGTGGTGCGTTCACCTGGTATGAATTGGCCTTGCGAAAAAGAATACAAGGCAATTCATAACAGGTAGACTCACCTGAGTTCGGTTTGGGAAATACCCTCTTTGTGTGTCAAAAAAAGTACTGAAAAATATGCGAAGAAAGCTATAACATGCGAACCAGATCAAACATGCAAACGGCGAAAAAAGCAAAAATAATCACCTAATCTGAAGGATCAACTGGATTTGCCTTGACATTCATACGTACATCAATTCACCTCAATGTACATCAGCTGCCAGGGTGAATTCATTTGTATTTTTGATCTAGTTTGGATGTCAAATGCTTTATTGCCATATTTTTCAGTACATTTTTTACAAACAAAATGGTTATTTTCCGAACCAAATTAAGGCGAGCCTACCTGTTATGAATTTGCTTTGTTGCCGTAGTAGCGCCACCTGGTCTTAAATACGCCTTGGTAATGTCATGGGCTAGCTCAGTTCGCCGTAGCCACTTCGCTTGGAGCGCGACCTGGCTGTCATATGTTAGTGGCAAATTCAGTTCGCCGTACTAAATTCGCTTGCAGGGCTATCTGGATGTGAATTCGTCTTGGTTGTGATTGAGAATTGAGTTCGCCGTAGTCGATTCGCTGAATGCCATCTGGTTGTAAAATTTTCAATTACACATAAAAAATAGCTAGAATATGGTATTAAAAAAAATTTTACATAAAATGCTCTTAACTACAAAATATGCTCTTAAAAGTAAAATATGCTAAAATATGCCCTTACGGGCAAAATATGCAGAAATTTGCTCTAACAAATCGATGCCAAAATTCTTAAAAAGTTCTGAAACGGATATATAACTACCTTATATGTTTGTAAGACATCCAGCAAAACATATGATATATCATATATTTGGTTGCCCTGATGATAATAAACACAAGGCCCACAAAGTAAGATCATGGCTGCTAGATAATACACCCCAAATATTAATTTAATTGTTTTAAGTTGTAAACAGTTTTGTTACTTGTACACTGAGATATTTTTCATTACACTTTTTAAGCTACATCTCTTTAGCTATGTCTAAATCTGCAGTTAAACGTTCAAGAAATTGCTTTCAAGTTGATCACACGTATTGCTTGTTAAAACTACTTTAAATTGACGCTATGACGTAGGCTGTAAGCAACTTGATAGTCAATTTTGTTTTCAAGATGCCGTCGTCAAGGTATCAACAACGAAACAGTAAAACCCGGTTATAACGAATTCTCGGTTGTAACGATCTAAGTCTAAAGTGCCGACGTTTCGGTTGCCATTTTCATACAAAAATAATTCGTAATAGCGAATTCGTAGTTAACGAGTCCTCGTTTGTAGCGAACTACGCTTATTACGAACTTGTCATACAGCGGTTTTTTTGCTGTTTGCACAAAGTTCGTTATAGCCGAGTCTTTCTGTAATTTACTTACAATAATAGAGATCAGCTGTTTAAATTGAACGAAAAATTGAAACAAATCTTGAAAGCAAAATTGAAATCAAGTTGGTAGTCAATTTCCAATTATGTGAGTGGGTTAGTAAAAAAGTGTGAATGTATTGAAACTTGAAACAAAAATTGAAGCAAAACTTGAACGTGTAACCTCCAAATAAGTATTATTAAATCAAAAATATCATTTCAGCTTGACAAATTATATTTGAGCTTGTAACTTGACAACACCTAAAATATCTTGATAGTCAAGCTCATTCAAGCCCGTCTGGCAAGCCTAGCTAAAAGATATGTCTCAAAAAATTAAAAAATATTTTTTGTATATAATTTAGCTACACAGAAAAAATTATGATAGCTTTTTTTAACCAAACATGTTTTTGAAACTGATTTTAAATTTTTATTATTGTCTCTATTTAGTTTAATAAATAATTTTGTTTGACTTATACCATATTTACACTATGCAACTTTGTTGCATGCAATTTTCATTTTAAGTGAGAGTGCTGAAATAGAAATGTATACATTTTGTATTTCTTCTCTGTCTTTCTCACTGAAAAAAGAGAGTTGCATGCAACAAAGTTGCATGGTGTAAATATGGTATTATTATGTCATTTCATTTACCTACCGCCAATGTTGGCAACCTGATAAAATTATGAAATTCTTTGATTTATTTTTTATATTTCTCTAAATCATTTTTTGATTGAAACAATTTGTTTATTGAAAAAATCAGAATTTTTTTTCAAACAAATTATTAAAAATTTTTGCATTTGAATTTACAAATTTCTTTATAGGACCTAAATTGAACAAATTTACATTTGATTCAGGGAATTTGGTATTTGAAGTGAAGAATTAGTTTTTTTGTGTAGATGCAACATTCCGGAGGTATTCGAAATTTATTGGAGGACTTTTTTTCCTTCATACACCAACGCTCCACTCTAATGTACATTCGCTCATTTGTTGCAACGAAAAAAGTAGTTGTACAGAAAACGAGTTTAAAGTTTTCAATTTACCCACAACTTTATGGAAAAAGAAAATTTCATTATTCTCTCAAGAGTTGAGTATACAAGATATTCATATAAAATTTTTACACAATATGAAGAACGATATGGTGCATAATTCTGTATTATTAGCTCAAAAATCAAAATTTTTGAGTTATGACTACGTTGCAGCAAATGAGCGATATGTAAGTAGTATGTACATATGTTAGGGTTGTCATCGCTTAATTTATAAAAAGAGGACAGCAGAGGAAAAAAACCCGGACATTTGCTTAAAAAAGTAGGACTTAAAATAACACGAAATAAATTTTTTTCCAATAATTTTACTACCAATAAAATCTTAAATACATATCGATGGTGTTGCGAAAAAAGGGACAATCTCGCAAAATTTTACATAGCAGATTGTTAGTAAATTCGAAAAAATTTTTTGAGTTGTAAGTCAATGGTAGCAAAGGCTACATATGAAGTTTTCGGTGTCGGTTTCCTTTTCGTCTTGTTTTTAATTATACCATATTTACTCTTTCGAAATATACATAAGAAAACCAAAATACACATAAACATGACTGTAATATAAAAATATTGCCCGTTGCGATAATTGGTGTGCTGCGATAATCGATTGTTGCGAATACCGAGCTCGCACTGTATTTGCAATGAAACGCTTAATCTGTATATAATTTATCATTCCTCTATAGACCCGAGGAATTTCCATTACTATGCAGTTCCAAAAAAAAGTGTTTTTTTTAAATAAAGGTCTCTGGTTTGCAAAGAAAAGGCCCTTGGAGAAAGATTTTCATTAAATTATCATGTATTTAAATCCATGAATTAAATTCTAGCGCTAAAATAGCTAATTGAAGTTCGTGCATAAAATTCTCCACAGAATAGAAATTAATTTTTAGCCTGATAAATAGCTTTTTAGCTTAAATCTTGGCAAGCCCTAAAAACGATTGACTAGCGCAAACCAAATCAAGCCCGTCTGGCCAGCCTAGAGCCACCTGAAATATAGTGATAAGCAAAATACACATGAGCACTGATGATGGAAGTGTAGTGGCTTCCGAAAGTAGTGCTGCTATGTTCTGCTGTGTGCGTAGAAAAAATCAGTTGATGGCAATTTTTCCCTTGTTCCTTGAAATATTCATCATGCCTGATTATTTCTGAATATATTGTTACGAATCTTAGCCTAATAACCAATTTGCATTGACAAGCAAATAAGTTCGAAATAATCATATTAAATAAAATATGAACTCTGGCTTAAATCTATATTACTTCGGCCCACGTAGGGTAACGTCTATACCTGATATATTATATGCATGACAAAAGTCAAACTTTATATTAAAAAATAATCTTTTTTATGTTAGCTGTTTTTCATATATGGAATTTGACATTTGTCATGATAAAAATATATCGGGTATAGACGTAGGGTTACGGAACACCATCGATATTTTAAATACATACATATGAAGTTTTCGGTGTCGGTTTCCTTTTCGTCTTGTTTTTAATTATACCATATTTACTCTTTCGAAATATACATAAGAAAACCAAAATACACATAAACATGACTGTAATATAAAAATATTGCCCGTTGCGATAATTGGTGTGCTGCGATAATCGATTGTTGCGAATACCGAGCTCGCACTGTATTTGCAATGAAACGCTTAATCTGTATATAATTTATCATTCCTCTATAGACCCGAGGAATTTCCATTACTATGCAGTTCCAAAAAAAAGTGTTTTTTTTAATAAAGGTCTCTGGTTTGCAAAGAAAAGGCCCTTGGAGAAAGATTTTCATTAAATTATCATGTATTTAAATCCATGAATTAAATTCTAGCGCTAAAATAGCTAATTGAAGTTCGTGCATAAAATTCTCCACAGAATAGAAATTAATTTTTAGCCTGATAAATAGCTTTTTAGCTTAAATCTTGGCAAGCCCTAAAAACGATTGACTAGCGCAAACCAAATCAAGCCCGTCTGGCCAGCCTAGAGCCACCTGAAAAATAGTGATAAGCAAAATACACATGAGCACTGATGATGGAAGTGTAGTGGCTTCCGAAAGTAGTGCTGCTATGTTCTGCTGTGTGCGTAGAAAAAATCAGTTGATGGCAATTTTTCCCTTGTTCCTTGAAATATTCATCATGCCTGATTATTTCTGAATATATTGTTACGAATCTTAGCCTAATAACCAATTTGCATTGACAAGCAAATAAGTTCGAAATAATCATATTAAATAAAATATGAACTCTGGCTTAAATCTATATTACTTCGGCCCACGTAGGGTAACGTCTATACCTGATATATTATATGCATGACAAAAGTCAAACTTTATATTAAAAAATAATCTTTTTTATGTTAGCTGTTTTTCATATATGGAATTTGACATTTGTCATGATAAAAATATATCGGGTATAGACGTAGGGTTACGGAACACCATCGATATTTTAAATACATATATATGTCATAGAATAACATCACAACCCTCATGGACAGTATTGTTTACAACATAAGTTGGACATCTAATACCAATTGCTATTTTCCTTTTTAGCTTGGTTTTTAATAAATGCAACTTTCAAGCAATATAAAAGCGAAAAAATATATAAATGTAAAACAGATACTTTACGCGAACTTAGGCCCCTATTATGAATCACAACTCAACTAAGTTGAGTTGTCAATGCTACAACTCAACTCAACCAACGTTTTGTAGTATGATTCACAGCTAATTTTAGTTACCTTCGAAAAAATGTTCGAAAAAAGCTTCTTATCCATACTCTATGTTTTTTGAAATCATAGTAGACATCATAAAATATTTTAAATATTTTTAGTTTTGGCCTTACTATTTTTTCTTGAGATTTTATTTTTTATGGACATGTCAACAATATGGGTTGACAAATGGGATAGATTGGCGCCTAAGAGTACCATTTTAAAAGTAGTTAAAAGTAACACAATAGTCGAAATAAAAACCAAAACACAACTGAGAAAAAAATGAGACAACTGCTTTGATGAAGTTGTATTCCATAATAAGAATTTGACAACTACGACTCAACCTATCAATTTAGTTGTGAATCATAATAGGGGCCTATATCTCCCTTTTTAATGGCGCTTTTCACAATGTACGATTAAAAGTTAACGTAGACTTTAACAGCAACTTCGGCATACAAAGCTTGCCGTTAAAGTCCACGTTAACTCTTAATCGTACATTGTGAAAAGGACCGTAAGTCGGTAAAAAGTAGGACTTTCCCGGACGCACATTTTTCCCCGGACAGAGACCACAAAAAGAGGACAGTGTCCGGGAAAAAGAGGATGGATGACAACCCTAACATATGTACATACATATAGATTTTAAATAAAATGTCCCTTGCAAAAAAATTTCTAGTCACAGCTTACAATATTCTATGATGCACACAACTAAAAACCCTAGTTGAGGCAACTCAACGTTCTGTTAACAGTTTAATTATTGCAAGTACTTGCATGCATTTAAAACAAAAAACCAAAAGTCGACAACAATATTTAAAAATTTTTGGCTTTAAACAATATGGTTTGTTTTGTTTGAAATATACTTTTCTATATATTAATTTTTATCTTTTGCATAAGTTTCACGATATCTCTGAAACTACTATTAGCAGATAAAAAACGGTACTGTTGCGTCTTAAAGCTAATATTGTTGTCGAGTTTTAGTTTTTGTTTTTAATGCATAGGACAACCCGTTTTCCAGTTATATTAACATTTCTTTTAACTGTAAATTAATTAACACATTTTTTGTTCGCTTCTAATTTTCTTCATATCTAATTGTGAATAAAATCTAAAGCTGTGGATGGATTCTGATGAAATATGGCTTGTTTTGTTTGAAATATAGTTTGCTATAATTGATCACAAAAGATATCTGAATTTTCAATTATATTTTTGAATTATTTATGAATGTTTTAAAAATAACAATTTTGATAAAAAAAATTTCGACTAGTTCTACGATATCTCTAAAACAAGAGCAGATGGAAAAACAATATTCGTGTAACTTAACGATAATATTGCTGTCGAATTAGGTTTTTTGTTTCGAATGAATAGGGCAACCACTTATCCAGTTATGTTAACTTTTGCTGTATAAATGCTTCATTTTTTGAAAAAGCGCATATCTCGAAAACTAGAACCAGATTCGGATTCAGGAGCTGAAATTGCATAAGAAACCATGTTTACTTGTTCCATTCCAAAATCTTGTAAATTTCTGTTTTAGTTGCCATTAGCTGGAAGTACGAATGAAATATTAAAATAAGCTAATGTTGCTTGAAAATTTTATATTTATTTCATTAAGCATTAGATCTACAGAAAAGTTGTTAGGTAATCAAGTGTTGAAAACTTCACTCAGAATCTTTTTTGTGAAATCAGTATTTTGGAACTTATGAGCCAAGAAAACAAAATTTTATGGTTTTTCCCCAATTTGAGCGGGCTTGCCCCCAATCCATTTACCTGAAATATTTTCAGGATGATTTTTTTTGCCAAAATTCACCAAACTGGGGGGTGAGAGTGAAAAAGATATGCAAAAAAAATCCTCCATATAGCTAACGGCCACCCGAATGTACATACATATAGATTTTAAATAAAATGTCCCTTGCTAAAAAATTTCTAGTCACAGCTTACAATATTCTATGATGCACACAATTAAAAAGCCCTTGTTGAGGCAACTCAACGTTCTGTTAACAGTTTAATTATTGCAAGTACTTGCAGCATTAAAAATAGGTTACCCAATGAACTAAAGAATACAACAAAATATATTGTACAAACATGTACTCAAATCCTACCACACATAACCCCTACCAAAGATACTATTACCGCAATAAAATACTGACCGAACTATACATCTGTGTTTTATTTAATGTTTAATGAACGTATGAAGCCAAGTGAAATCCCTTGTTGAAGTTTAACACTTGCACAAAATAAAATTTAGAATAAAAATATGTATAGAAATAAATAGAAGAAAGCCGTATCTAGTACTCTTTACTGCAAATTTATCAACATCATGAATCATAGAAACGAACATGGATATGAAAAGTGTAAATACTAGGGTATTCAATTAATCGGGTTTCTTTTTAATCGGTAAACGGCTCGATCATTTATCGAGGTTTTGGTTTAATCGCTTATTTTGGATTAATCGGCTAACCGATTAATAAGAATTTTTCCATATACAGTCAAATCCCGATAAATCGTAATCGCAAGGGACCGGCCATTTCTTACGAATTATAGGGGTTTTCGATTTAGCGGGGTTTCGATTTAACGGGGTTAAAATAAAATAAATACGAATTAACGGGGTTCTTCAATTTATTTACTAAACGATAAAAAAAACATAAAAACTTCTATTTTTTCTCTCCATTGTCAATGGTTGCTAAAATTTTTTGTTTTTGTAGCACCGACAGAGTTTTATGCGTGCGCTTTGACATTTTTCTTTATTATTCATGTAACAAACTGATCTTAAGAAAATAAACACACACACAAGCAAAAACCTACGAATTATAAGTGGTAGTTAGCAAACAATTACGATTTATAAGAGGTAAAGAAGATTTTATATGAAAAAAAATTACGAATTACCGAGGGGACCAAAATGTATGGAAATTTTACGAATTAACGAGATTTTTTCAAGGGACCGACAGCTTATTACGAATTATCGGGAATTACGATTTATCGGGGTACGAATTATTGGGATTTGACTGTACTAATTATTTTCAATAAAGAAAATTACATAAATTATTTATTATTTTGAAATATTATTAGTAACAACAATAAATAAAATTTTTTGAACTAAATCAGACAGGAGAAGAATTCATAAATATGAATTAAATGAAAAGACAACTTATTATTATTAGTTAGTTTCAATATATCTATCTATATCTATATATTTATATAGAAGAGTAACGTTATTGAGTGACTGACTGACTGATTCATCATCGACCAGCCCAAACCAATACGCTAGAAACTTGAAATTCAAACGCTAAGGGGGAAAAAAGGGTAAAAACGGGTAAATTCGGTAACCTTATGTCTCCGGATCTAACTAAGGTAGATATAAAATTCTAAAAACATCATTATAGCATAAAAAATAAGCGGACAAGTGTTTCGTACTCATTTGAAATTTTTGAATTAAGGGACGAAAAATGGTGAAATATAATTGTGGTACTTTTTTGGTACCCCATTTATCTTCTAAAATACTAAACATAGAAATGAAATTTAATATATATTCTTCTCTCCTTCAGAATGCCTCAAATGCGATCAACGCAAGGAACAAGCCGAAAATTAAATCGCCAGAACGAAAAAAAATCCCCAAAACAAACAAAAAAACGCTTAAACCAAAAAAAATAGCAAAAAAGAAACGCTAAAACTAAAAAAATCCCAAAATTAAAAAAAAACATTAAAAGGAAAAAATCGCCAAGCGCTTAAAGGAAAAAAAGCACCAAAAGAAATCCCCAAAACTAAAAAAATCGCCAAAAAAAAGCAAAAATGAAAAAAAACAAAAGTCGCCAAAACTCAAAATATCGTCAAAAACCGAAAAAGTTACAAAAAATCGTTAAAACGCCAAAACCAATCAAAATCGGCAAAACTAAATATATAGTCTTAAACAAAAAAAAAACGCAAAAATGAGAAAAAAATAAATAAAAATTCGCTACAGCTAAACAAATCGCAAAAAATGTAGACAAAAAATAAAATCGCCAAAATGCAACAAAAAAAAAATTATCAAAACTAAAATAAATCGCCAAAAGCAGAAAAACGCGACAAAACGAAAGAAAAGTGTAGTATTGACACTCGCCAGAAGTCTAATATTGTCATAAACGAAAAACGCCAAAACGAAAAAATTCCCTAAAAATAAAATATGTATTGCCAAAAAATCGCAAAACACAAAAAAATCTCCAAAACTAAAATAAATCACCAAAAAACATCGCCAAAATGGAAAAAACGCCAATACTAAAAACAATCGCCATAAATAAAAATATCTTTAAAAAGCGAAAAAAATTACTAAAACGAAAAAAATCCAAAAAAAAAACTAAAAACATCGTCCGAAAAACCCATTGATCGAAAAAATAATGGGGAAGAAAAAAAGCGCCAAAGAAGTCGTCAAAACTCTAAATATCGTGAAAAAGCAAAAAATTGCAAAAACTAAAAAAATCGTCAAAAACCAACTAAAATCGCTAATACTAAAAATATCGTATTAAACATAAATAAAGCGCCAAAACGAAACAATCGTCAAAGCAAAAACGTCGCCACAACTAAATAAATTGCAAAAAAGTAGCCAAAAAACAAAATCAAAATCGCAAAAAAATAAACAAAACTAAAATCAATCTTAAAAACGAAAAAAGTGCTAATACTAAATAAAACTATCGCAAAAACCGAAAAAATTCGCCAAAACGAAAAAATCGTTAAAAAACTAAAAAAAACCTCAAAAATAAAAATATCTTTAAACCCGAAAAAATTACTAAAACGAAAATAGTAAAAAAAAATTAAAAAATCGGCCGAAAAACCCCTTGAACGAAAAAATTTTAAAAGTCCTTAAAAATAAACGAAAACTGTATGGAACCAACCCTTCGTGATATTACTTCTATACATTGACATACGAAATAAATATTCTTTATTGGAAGAAGTTTTACACTGTCTCGAAATCTAGTACTTACGAGATTTTGAGCTAAATCTAGTTCTTTTTTACTAGATTTCCAATACAAAACGAAATCTACTTTGTCAGTAGATTTGGACGAAATCTACTCAAAATCTAGTATTTCAATTTTTTTTATTACCCTGTACAACATTTGTATATAAACGGTGAGTGAATTAGCTACGCTCTACAAAAATTTTCTAATAAAAGTGTGTGCATTAGCTAAGGCGGCACTTGTTGGGTTATAGTTTAAGATCAATTTCAGTCAAAGTATTTATTCTTGGACACGAAATCTAAAAATATGTCAAAAAACTTAGTGTAAACGATATAGATTTCGAAAAGGATTTCGAATCAAATCTACTAGATTTCGAGACAATGTAAATACCCTATTATGAAGGTTTGCCTGCTGATGTTTAAGGGGATAAAAACATTAAAATTAGATCGAAAATTAAGCGGACGGAATTATATTACTTTTTTGAAATATTGGCATTTAGGCTGCGGCCACACGGGCGTTTTTAAATCAAGGCGTTTCTGCTTTTTGTATTAAATTTTAAGTTTTAAAAATTTAGAATTTTCAAATATAATATAAAAAGCAGAAACGCCGCGTTTTAAAAACGCCCGTGTGGCCTCAGCGTTAGGGTGCGAGAGAGTGTAAAAATATAGTATTCGTACTTTTTTTTGTAATATATTAGGAAATAAATAGTTTACAAAAAGGAAGTTTATTTGCTGATAGTTAAGCATTGTCTATATGCATTTCATTGGCGCTTTACCAAATTGCATTATTCTCCCCTAAAGAGTCCCTCAAGATCTACAATCCATTAAAAATAGACTTCGGAAATTAAAATTTTGAGGAGATAAACATGGTTAAATTCGCTAACGTTAATTTATATCTCCATATCTACTGAGGTACACGTAAAATTCGAAAAACATTAAAATTAGATCGAAAAAAACGGATGGGATTTGGATGCTTTTTAGAAATTTTATCATTTAGGGAAGAAAAAGGGTAAGAATATAGTGTTGGTATTTTTTGGTAACCCATAATAATAAACATAGAAAATTAAATTGGATTCTTCTCTCAGTAACAATCTCTCAAATACGTTCAGGGGGCTATAGAGGGCAAAAATATAATTTTGGTACTTTTTTTGTAACCCATTTTTTTTTAAAGTAATAAAGTTAGAAATAAAATTTAAATAATAATTTATAATATTCTTATATCTGGATAACCACCATGGCGATATTCTAAGTCTGCGCTCATACGATGTTGCCCTAAAGAAGCGCTCAAACCAAGCTTTTTTCTAATAATAATTTATAATTTTCCTATATCTGGATAACCACCATAGCGAGATTCTAACTCTGCGTTCATACGATGCATGTCTTATTGACATGATTGCTACCTTATAGGCTACCTCATGTACTGTCAGTGCATTTTGCTTTCTTATTCGTAATGTCAAAATCGCACACAAGCATGCACACAAATATATGTACTTAAAAAACATGTCGTCAACAAGACATGCATTGTATGAACGCCAATGAAAGTTCAAAGAAGAAAAAGTAAGAATCTTGTCAATAAGACATGCATCGTATGAACGCAGACTAAGTTTGAGGTAGGTTGCATTGGGAGCAAATTGAAATTTTAAGCACAAGCATGGTGATATACTAGGAGTGGCGAGGCGTGTACTGACTATACGAAGCTATTATTAACTTTTCTATATCTGCACAACAATGGGGTAGCGAAGTACACCGAGTATAGCTAGTCTTTGATATGGCTCAAAAGTTTAGGATTACTTGTTGTTGATATATTTCATATAAAAATTAAATACACTTATACGATTTTATTTCATGTGTTTTGAAAAAAAAAATCATAAATCAACAGCCTGAAGAGGAAGAACTTTAGGTATTCGACAGAAATCGAAAGAAAATTTCAATAAAGTTTATCAGCTTTATTCTTGGCATTAAGTAAGGACTTCATCGCAACATGATTTTTATTAAATATTCAGGCAAACCGGTCAATATTTGGAGGTTGCAGTGTATATTGATGAATTCAGTAAACGCCATGCTAGTCGAAAATATTATTACGTTGAAATTATCGATTTCAAAAGGCTGTTTATATAAAAATTCAGATAAATCGCTAATTATTTAGAGATCATCATAATAGCCGTACGTAAATTAAAGTTTAGTTTCATATCACATCGGATAATTTTTGCAACCTCCAACTTTGGTCAGATTGCTCCGGTTTTTGGTTTAAAGAGTTCTTTCGATGAATGCAGCCTTACGGAGACAGAATAGAATATCCTACTAATATTATAAATTAGAAAGTTTGTATGTTTGTGAGTTTGATTCACTATAAAGCGAAAACCGCTTAACGGATTTGGAAGAAATTTGGTAGACGGATAGCATATGAGGCAGATTAAAATAAAGAATACTTTTTAAGTGGCAAAATTATGAGAAATCGGCACTTTTTGTGCTGTTTTTATCTGCGACTGTTCTGGTAATTCAACAGCTCGCTGCCGAAGTCACGGGTGAGCACTGGTAATATTATATAGAAGTTTCATATCTGTGAGCTTTTGATAAAACAATTAATAGATGTAGTATATATCGTCAGCTGAAACGTTAAACGCCCTAACTAACATTTTCATAATTTTACAGCAATAAATATGCTAAGCTATTTAATTGGCCTGTTCTATTTCCATTTGGATTTTCTTAATATTATCGCTATTTTTGTTCGGGCAAGTCTGATTTTTATAGTAGCTATATATCATGGTGGAATACATCAGAACTTACTAAAAATCCGATTACAATTTTTTGTTAGATAGTTCTTTTTGCGTTTGTTATAACTGTTTACGACCTTCTTTCTTATTTATATTTAATTTAAAAATTGGGCTTTCAAGATCTAAAATGTGTGTTAATGAAAACAATAACTATTATTTCATTTTCGTTTCGCTGGTATTTTCCAGCTTCTGCAGGGATAATTTTTTTGTTTAACGATATGTAGGTGTAACTTTCGTATCAGTTTCTAGTTGAAGTGGTTCCAAGTGGAAATTCTCCTTAATAAAAATACGCAGTGGTAAATGAAACGAAGTACCTACTTAGATAATAATCAATGATGTCAAGATGACGATCTAAGCGAGCAATCTAAGTACTTAGATTGTATTGTACGTATCATCTAATATGTCAGAATTTCGTTGTATTTCATAGCATTTATCCCTTATAAGTATGTACAAAGTAAAAAATTGTGGCCCACTTTTGGGCTTTATTTCAACAACGAGCTCGCTTACAGTTCCACTTATTTTGTAATCACGCATCGTAGCTTACATTTTAAGCGAGAGCGCAGCGATCATCACAAGCTGCTACTATATATTGCTTACATCAGCGATTATGTAATGGGTATTTTTACTACTGGGTATTGCTTCTCTCCCTTATACACCTTCCAGTGGTAAAAATACCCATTACGCAATAGCTGATGTAATGCTGACTTTAGACGACATGTATTTTACATCTGACTTGTCAAATTTCCCACTGCAAAAGTGATACATGCCGTGTGAAACATATGAAACATTGTCAGATGACATTTACAGAAGCAAAGTCAGATGAAAAATTTTCAATTCATCTGACAATGCATCTGACATCAGCTGTATTAAATTATCAAAAGTGTGGTTTGGCTGAAAAAAACATTAAAAAGCAAAGAGCGCTTTATATATTTACGAAAATTGTGCAAAAACTCAGCTGTTGTGAACACTCAGAGGTTATGTCAGATGTAATTGCACATGTACGTGTGTCACTTAGATTTAGCATAAGCGGGTCATAGGCTGTTTAATCGGTGCGTTCCCGTTTAAAAAGTAACAATGTAAGCACGAGTCGCTACTGTGCGTTTATATAATAACTGGAATTGTATGCGAGCTTGATGGTGAAATGCAGCCCAAAAGTAGGCAACAGTTTTTTACTTTGTACATATAAGGGATAAGGTCGAAGATATTATTACTAAATAACATATTAGATTACACGTACATTACAATCTAACTTAGCGTTTACACGTGCAGGTGCAAGTTCGAAAAACTCAATACTGTCTTACTTTTTTACTAATACACTTTTCGCACTTGCAGCCAACTTGCAGCTCACTTGCAAGGCCAGGTTACAAGACAGTGATTTTTTGACACTTGCAACAAGTAAAATGACAAGTTAAATAACAGTGTTACCCTATCAACAGTTAAGTACACATTAACTGGATTGCAATATAATGTTATTGTGTTTTTACTGATTTTAAATAAATTTAAAAGTTAATTTAATATTATTTTCCTTAAATATACATAAATCAAGCAGTTAATGAAGTTTTGAAACTTAAATATCGTAGAAAAAATACGAATAAAATTCAATGTTATCTGGTTCCCTTAAAATAAAATATTTTTGTATTATTGGCAACTCTGCATTAAAAAGTAAGCAAAATAAAAAATGGAGCCAAATTAAATCAAGAAAATATTATAATGTTAATAAATTTGTACCGTTCCTCTCCCATTTTATGGGATATGAACAGCAAATTTATCAATAATAAAGGAATTTTTTTTAGTTGTTCTGCTCTCGCCGACATTTTTAAAATGAACTTTCACCTGCCCGTGTAAGCATTCAAGCAACTTGCTAGACAGTTGGGCATTTTTTCGAAATTTTCGTTGATAACACGTGCACAGAACTTGCATGCAAGTACTTGCACGTCTAAACGCAGGGTAAGTACATAGATTGCTCGCTTAGAACATCCTCCTGACATCATCGATTATTATCTAGGCGCTTCGTTTCATTTACCACTGGGCTGCTAACTGAAAAATTGGGCTATTTTACAGATCAACCTAAATCAGAATGTTGAGCGTCACGTAAGCAACAGGGCACGTATTTACAGTACAATTTACCACAAAATATTTACTTTGAATGTATTGTAAATCCGTACCCTGCTACTTACGCGACGCTTGACGCTCTGATTAAGGTTGTGCAGTTACCGCAACTTAATACAACAACAACAATAACAACATGAAAATAGGTTAGTGCTTTTTTACGCTTTTTTTACCTCGAAATTACGCTTTTTAGTGCCTTTTTAAATTTTATTGTGCCTTTTGCTCGAAAGGTGCCTTTTTTACAGTAGTGCTTTTTTGTTATATTTTTTTATTATACATAAAAATTATTTGCAATGCATGTACATCAGTAAACTTTGATGATTCCAACGTTCTTTAAAAAGACGTAGTAAACTTAAAAAAACGTTACAATGATTTTCTAAAGTTAAGATACCACTATCGTCGCAAATGGCAATAATTTTTATCGGTCTATATCGGCACACAATTCAAAACATTGCACAGTTTATTTTTGGGCGTTCCCATTATCGTCCCATATTGCGAAAATATTTTTCGGCTCCTGTTGGGCAAAACAAAGCTGCGACAATAATGGGTTCAATTCAGTCACACTATCGTTCACTACCATCTCACACAGACAAAATTTAAAATTTTGTATCTGACTTTTCACGCAGAAACACCACTATCGTGTATAACCGTGTATCCACTTTTATAGAGAACCTTTCATGCTTTTATTTGGTGTATTTTTGAAACCTGTCACCGATGACATGCCTAAGTTATGGTCAGTGATGCCGTTTGGCTACATTTCTCGGTAATAGTATTAATTTTTTTTCGTCGCCCTTTCTTGGCTCTGTCTGGAGTTACGGGGCTCAAAACTCTAATTTTTTATTGCCCATAAAACGTAGAATTAAGAACAGATATATGTGATATGGGTATCACGTTAAAGTTCTGTGAAATACCTTCCTACTGGTGTATAAATTTCTGAAAGCGATTAACCCATTGCATGTGAAATGGAACTTTAAAATGTTGTTATCTGACTTTTCACGCAGAAACACTGTTATTTTAAAAACTAGTTGATATAACGGTACATAACCATGCATCCACTTTTATAGAGAACCTTCCATGCTTTTATTTGGTGTATTTATGAAACCTGTAACCGATGAAATACGTAAGTTATGGTACTTTAAAAATGAGTTTATTAGTAAACTCATTTTTAAAATTTAATTTTTATACTGACATAACTTACGAATTACATCGATGACAGCTTCCAAGTATATATCAAATAAAAGCTTGGAGGCTCTATATTAAACTAAATATGTATATGCTTATGTACCATTGTATCGGTCAATTTTTAAGATAACGGCGCGTTGACGTGAAAAGTCATATAAAAAATGTTTTAAATATCATTTTGCTCGCAATGGGTTAATGGATTTGAAAATGGTTCATACCAATGCAAAATTATATCAGAGCTCTTTGAAATGATACCTTTATCGTTTATATATGTTCTATATTGTAGAAGCTATGATCAATAAAAAATTATAGTTTTGAGACCCGTAACTCCGGAACCAAGTGCGGGCGCCTAAAAAAATTATACTAAAACTTTAGGTTAAACAGTACTATTACCGTGATTTTTTTTATTTTTAACAATGTTGGTATTCTTGACTTGTTTCAGAATATTTTTATTAAGCTCCTAGTTATTTCATATTTCTCATTTTGTTGGCAGCACTAATTTTTTCATTGTCGCCCACTAAAATATAAATTAACTTTGAGTATGATGGTGGAAAAGTACATAAACGAAACTTAGGGCCTTATTTTCTATATCCTATCGCCTCACTTCACATAGAATTTGTTGAATTGATATTTTCGTATACACTTTACAATGGCAGGTGATTGTTAAACACCTGATTGTTACTTTATTTTTTAAATTATTATATGAAAAACAACTTTTATAAAACGTTTCAGTGAAAAATAACTCTTTTATACGTCAAATCTAGCACAAGTTTTATTCAAGCGTTTGTGCTTAAATATTTCGCGTAAAGTTGCAAAATTTAAAACAAGCCATAACTAATAGTGATTAAAAATTGGTAAAACTGTAAGGAATAAAAAAAAAATTCGGTAAAAATGGAAAAAATTCGCAAAAACTTACAGCGGGATGATAACAAAGTCTAATATTGTTTAAAAATCAGCAAAACTGTTAGAAAGCTGCAAACATGCAAAAAATCGCTTTTATTGCAAACTTTGCAAAAATTCGCGACAAGTTGCAGAATTTTAAACAAGCCATAATATTAAACATCGGTAAAGCTGTGCAAAATGCAAAAAATTCGGTAAAAATCGCGAAAATGGAAAAAATTCGCAATAACTTACTAACAGCGGGATTATAACAAAGTCTAGTATTGTTAAAAGATCGACAAAGCTGTTAGGAAGCTGAAAACATGCCAAAAGTCGCTTTTATCGCGAACTTTACAAAAATTCGCGAGAAGTTGCAAAATTTTTAACAATCGCTAGAACTGTAAGCAATGCAAAAAATTCGGCAAAAATATCGAAAATTGCGAAAATTCGCAAAAACTCACTAACAGCGGGATGATAACAAAGTCTAATATTGTTTTAAAATCGGGAAGCGGAAGACATGCAAAAAGCCGCTTTCATCGCGAATGCCAAAAATTGCCAGTTAGCGAAAAATTGCTAAATGTAATAAAGAAATTACCTGTTAATAATAAAATTCGCATAAGTGTAACTGCAAAAAATAATCATGATATTTAATGAAAAATATTGATATAAGTTCATAGTTCTATGTGAGTACGTAACAATGGAATATTTATATATTGGGAATTCAAGTGATAAATGTAGCAATCCAACGCAATATCGTGGTGCTCTACAAAATTTATTTATTTTTATTCTGCGTTCTCATACCAAGTGACGTGCGAGTGAGGTGTTTATCACTGGGGATATAGAAAATTAGGCCCTTAAACCGAAAAACATACATGATTCCAGACATATACATGAAATTCACTCAATATTATAGATTCTATAATATAGAAATACAATTACTTATTTTGACATGTGCATAACAATATAAATTTATTTATTTAAAAACTCGATACATATACATTAGGTTGAAGCGACTTTCTTTTTCTTTAGCAAGCGCTTTTTAATACCTGAAAAAAGTTACTCTTTTAACTCCCAAATATACACAGAAAATTTCGTTTGGAATATGATATATATAGAGGTGTCCCCAACATTGTCAAATTTGGCAAAATTCTTGATTTTAGTAAAAAAATCACATAATTTTGTGCACACCACAAGAAATTCTGAGCATTGTCCTGATACTATAAGATAGAAACGATTAATATTGAAACGTGCCTGTTCAGACGCGGATTTGTGGGATATTGCTGAGGTGATTTCCCAACTCTTTTCAAACGGTATTCGAACGTTATCAGACAATTCACGCGCGTGCTATTTCTTTTGTGAGACTCTTTGAATTTGACGGCTGAGATCAAGAAATAAGACTCATGTAAGTAGTATTTTTAATATCCTCTTCACGGCTCAAGTAATTAGTGTAACACTTAAGCACATATATTTCCCTTTATTACAGTAAAATGTCTCAAGTCAGAACACGACAAACGAAGTCCTGTCCTGTGTCGGTTTATCAGAGAGACTACCACTATCTCAATTACCAACTTATAATGACGTTATGAAAAATTACCTCTTCATTAAATATAAAATAAAGCTTGATCAAGCAGCAAATGAGCCGACTGTTCATGCCATATCCGAAAAATTGGCCCAGGAAGTTTTAGAAATCGGGCGAAAAGCATCGCTGCCAACTGTCAGTCTTGAGAGAATACTACAACTTATTCGTTCCTACCATGACAAATATAGAATCTTAATGAAACTTTATCAAGGTCGTCAAACAAACAAATATTACCAAGAAAAGATTAATAGATTTATAACTGAGTCCCATAGATTATTTGATATTAGAAGTTGCAAATACATACATACTCATCCCAAATTGTACTTGTTTAAAAGACAGACGTGTTCCAAAAGAAGAAATACATTTTTTACTTGATCAAAGAACAACAAGAAATATGGTGATAGGCGGTATAGATGTATACGCAACTATAGAAAATAAGAAAGAAAAGAAAAAACTTTATTGCGAACGCCAAAGTAGTTACTTGCGCCGCCACAGAAAAAAAGAGATTTACTTTACTATCATTACCCCCTGTGATCGTACTGGAGTCTGAAGGAGCCGCTGCCATTAAAGCTTCTTCTGTGTTAAAAGATGTTGGAATTATTTATGTAAATAACTGTATTCATTCAGTAAATTTTTCCCGTTTTTCAGATGCCGTCAACAATAATAGTGAACTGAAGTTGCTTCGAAGTTTGAACTATTATGGAACTTTCCTCACTTCATAGGAGCGTATGGCTGTTGTTGATGCTGAATACAAATATTAATATATTGACGTCGGTTGTAACGGCCGCATATCAAACGTGGGCGTTTTCAGTAAATGCTCCTTCCAATAAGTTTTAGATGACAATGCACTAAATTTGCGAACACCACTTTCTTTACCAGGTTGTGAAGTCAACATACCATGTTTTGGTAGCATACTATGAATTTAAAATACAAGCTAACTTGCTAAAGCCATATCCTGGATGCAATTTATCATCCAGAGGAAGGCTAATAGTGTAGAATGTATTTGGATTTATGACGAAACGTTTGGAAGTTCTCTCTCACCCAATAAAGCTAGATGCAAATAAAACTACGTGTGTGACTCTAGCTGTGTACTATATAATTTTTTAATGACAAAAACTCTAACTATGTACCAACGTTGGTAGATGGACATGGACATCTGGTTCCTGGAGCACGCGCAAGTGATTGCTTCCCAGCCGCTGAGCATGGAATAGAAGAAGCTATAAGTTCTTCCATATGCAATGAAGTGAAAGTCCTCCGGCACGAGTACGAAAACTATTTCATGTCACCAACTGGCAAATTGTCCTGGCGGTATAAATTATTATAATGGCAGTATAAGTTATTATAATGGCAGTATAAATTATTATAATCAGAATAATCGAGTCAGTAGAATTATCTGAAAACTATTATATTTTGGCTGTACAAAAAATTCTTGCTGGGAATATAAGGTCCCTTTTCATCAGGATCATCGCATATGTAGATAAACTTAGCAATTAATATTAATATTTAATTTCAAAAGGCACACAAAAGACTATTAGTTGTTCAGATCTGAATATAAAACGATTGTTTAGGATATAATTTTGGCTAACAAACTTTTACCTCCAGTTTTTAACTTAATAATTGAATGGCTTTTAAGCTTAAGTTCTATTTAAATATAAAATTAATTTTACAGATCATATATAAGTATAGGGTTGCCATTTAAATTTTGAGAAAACGAGGACATTTGACCCAAAAAAGAGGACGATATTTTTATAAATAAATAAATTAAAAAAACAGATTTGGCAATCAAAATAAGTGATGAGGTGTCATCTGAAATAACAACGACAATACGACAATACTGTGAAATATTTTATGAAATTAGTTACATTAAATTTTTTTGCAAGAGGTGTAGATAATAAAAAAGGCTATTTCCACTATTTAAAATTCTAACGGCTATTTCAAAAGTTCTGCTAATGTTTTTATTTTGATATATGATAGGCAATGTTCTATTTAGGGTTACCAACTGCAGATTATAATCGTAGCTGTCATTTTTATTCCGCTATATTTGAATCTGTATTTTTCATTTCGTAAAAATATATAACATTAACATTACTATGAAAGGCGGCCTTCCATGTTATACAAAGTGTTATTTGAAGACCGACAGTCCAAGAACCCTAGTTTTAAAAAATTGGGTTTATTTCCCCTTTATATACAGGATTTGTAAATATTTTCTTGTATTTAAGTAAAAATTTCTCGTATATATCGTCACCCTAAATGCAAACAGTAACTACTGATTTAGCCGGCTTAGCCGAATGTAATTCGCCGTATATGATCGGCAGGTGACCAGCCAAAGGTGACAGACCGAAGACGACAGGCCTAAATAGGCCTTGTGAAGGCGACGGGTGGTACGTTGAAGGCGATTGGAGCTTCGTTCCTACCCGGTCCCCATAGCATCGTACATTTTTAGAGTTCCGTACACCACAAGTGTCAAGGAATCCTATTGTTTTCGTTACGCTGTCCGTCTGTCTGTCACTGGCTATTTTTTTGAGAACCGTAAGAGCTACGGACCTGAAATTGTCACAAATATATATAAAATTCAAACGCGACAAAATAAAATCCTCCGTACCATTACTGCAGCCCCGTGTTATGTCAGAAACCAGCGCATTCATAAAGATCTATATATGTATGTAAGCAGATTCTCCGATGGTAAAGACTGTGTTTTCAAAACATGTGACCACATATGTACACATATAAAAAAACTTGAGTTGCACCCAAATCTCCTAGCCCGTAACATCTTTAACTTTAGAGCATTGATGTTAATTTCATAGCACAATTGTACTGCTAGCATTTCACACGTATTATTCCCTCTTTCAATTAGTCGTCGATGAGACAGCGAACTCTACCTCTCCAAAATCTGGCTTGCCTTAGAATAATATACTAGCTAGCCGTACGACTACAACATATAAAACAACAGGGCGTTATATTGTTGTTTCGTGATGGGATATGTCTAAAGGTATATTTAGTAAAAACGTATCGCGAAACGTTAGATCTTTCAGTGCCGCTGAACTTTTGCTGTTAGTTATAGAAAACGTATCACCCCAAGCAATCTTGTCTGCTGTTGGTATTAAATTGTAAAGCCTCTGGCATTAGTTTGACATTTGCTACGTAAAAATCTACTTTTTGCAGATTTTCTACGTGACAAAAGCAACGATACGTTTTTAGTAAACTGCAATAAAGCTTTGTTTATGTTAGAGATTTTGCCAGATGATCCCCATGAACGCGATACGTTTTTACTAACTATATCGTAACATAGAGTGTATGTGAAGGAAGACAGGGGCCAAGTGTCTTTCAGCTTTTAAGTTTAAGTGTCTCTAAACTTTTTAAATTAAAATGATTTAGTCTCTAGACTAGAATGATTAAAATGCACTAGTGGTGACAATGTTTCCATGTGGTCCCATAAGAATCACCTAGTCTATAGTAAGTCAATAATTCCGAAATCACTAGTGGAATCTCAATGACAAGCACATGCTAAATGTTGCCTCGGGTACAATTAGTCAGTAGTACTGGGGAAAAAGTCTATAGAGAATCACTACAGTTTTACTGTCGACATTTCCTTCTGGGATATTTGTGTTATTGCACATGCAACGTAGTTAGAAATACGTTGCACGTGCAATATTTAAGGGTCTGTATATGTGTTAGTAAATTATAAGCAACATTTCACAGTTGCCATCACGAAACAAGCAAATAAATATATAATCAGCTGGCGTTTCGAGACTACCTAGTATATTATTGTATCATGGCCTCGTCCAATGATTTTTATGAAGAATAATTTCACAACATATACCGTATGTATGTACATATGTACTATGTACATAACAGTATCACTTTTTTTGGCCGAAATTTCTTCATCGCAGTACGCTATGGGCAATGTTGTACTGATAATAAAAATCGTTTTTTAGCACTTTTTGGTCAAAAAAGTTCCCAAACCAAATGCAATTTCTAAAACTGTCCGAAGAATTTTTCATTATAGGTGAAAAATTTTTTTTTATTTGTTTACATTTATATATACCCTACCATGTCAAACTATCCAATATGCAAAATTCTTTTTTTTAGAATCGTTACAATGATTCTCTAATGGGTACGATACTCTTCGCTCGAAAATGTTGAATTTCTCATAGAATATTGATAACTCGTTAAGAAATATTTTAAAACTTCCACTATTAGGATTACGCCGGTTTTGAGTTTAAAATTTACGACTTTTTGCGCTCTTTTTAAAAGTACAGATTTGCATATTGGATAGGTTGACATGGTATGACCGATATATGATATATATTGAATACAATTGGTATAATTTCCAGCGGCGAAAATTTCGATTACAGAAGCAATGATCCGATGCACACATGTAAGACAGTAATGCACACCATCTCATATACGAACTTAGTATACATTTCCAAATGCTTTGCCGCATTTGTGGAGTGTAAGCCGTCCACCTCTACACAAAGTAAGAGAGATACTGAAGTGTTCATCCAAAAATACATTTTGAATACTTCTTCGAACAGATAGAAGACGTCCTGAACACTTCTTCGAAAACACTGTAAGTTAGCAGTAGCAACTCAAATACAATCTCGCTTACTTTGTGAGCAGGTAAAAGACGACTTGATACAAACGATCAACGAAGTTTATTTTTGTGAATTCCATACACTACCGTCGTACACTTTGTAAGCTAGCATTCATTGAACACAAAGTGTGGCGAACATCATTAAAGAGATGTAATGTGGTAGCCAGTGTTCGCCGCTGGGATTGTATGTAAATAAATCTGTATCTAGATGGCAGAGTATGGGGGATGAGAAGTATGGGGCCAATCTTGTATACGAGATTTATCAATTATAATCACTCAGTGAAGTAATTAGGGAAGAAAAGAAGTATTACTGCCTATTTCACGATGTCGAAAGAATTTTTCCTTTGTTACAATTACATTTAAAATAAAAACAAAATTTTAAAATTTATTTTTGTTTTATATGTATTTGTACGAAAGAAAGAACTCATTCGACATCGTGAAATAGGCACTTAGTAATACGTTTCTTTTATGATACGTGCAAGGTAAGTATATGATATTCTCAGATTCTCCCCTTGATGTAGGTTATCCAATTAGAATAATTTAGATTCACAAAGCAAATACGTTCGAAATAATCATATTAATAAAACAATTAGCTACTGGCTTGAGCTTTTCACATGTTTACATGTTCATATATACTTAAGTATAAAATCAAACCAAAAAAGTTTGTCTTGAGTAGAACAAAAATCAGAAAAATGGGAATGAAGAAAAATAAACCGATGGCAACGCTGGGAAAGTGCACTTTAATATCAGCTTGAGAGTGATTTAATTCTCGTATTCAATTTTCGCGAAAAAGTTGTATATATAAGAATTAAAATCACATTCAACAGAGCCACCTGACAAGTGGTGATAGCAAATACACGTGAGCACTGACGATGGAAGTGTAGCGGCTTCCGAAAGTGGCGCTACTCTGTTCTGCTGTGTACGTTGAAAAATTAAGTTGATGTTAATTTTTCCATTGTTCCTTGGAATATTAATCATACCCAATTCTTTCTGAATATAACGTTACGAACCTTAGCCTAATAATCAATTTAGATTCACGAATAAAAGTAGTTAGATATTTCTTTTTCCACTAATGAATTCAGTTCGAGTTTTATTTATTGTAATTGTAAATTATCGTTAGGTTTAGATGAAGAGTACTAAATTAGATTAAGTATAGTTTACGGTGAGTAAACTTAAATATGAGAAGTTTACGGTAGCTTACAAGTAAGCACAGTTTTAAGTAAAAGTTCCAAAGCACCTCGGCCCTTTTAAGAAGAATCGATTTGCGTAAAGCTACATTTACATATATTTTTGTAGTTTATAAATAAGATGGTACTAAATTTTAATGTTCTCAATTTGGTATAGATTTCAGATATTTAAATAGGTGCAATATACTAAATTCATTTTACAATAGAAAACTTACATTAAATTTCAAATTAATATAGGTAATACGTAAATTTTGAAATTGATGTTTTATAATTTACGTGTGCAAAGTAGTTTGAGCATATATTAAATAAATAACTATAAAACAATAATAAATTAATATAATTATAAGAAAATACCTACAAAATAGTTTGAATTCATTTTAGTTTTTTATACTGAAAAGTTAATCGGTTGACCGATGAACAGTTAAACGATTGAATACCCTAGTAAATACCAAAAACAAAGATTGCAATGTGCAATTAACGAATTGAAAGAGGAGAGAGGGAACCAAAACTATAGAGTAAGTAGCAAACGAAAGAATACTTTTCGAAAAGAACGAATTCATTTTTATTTTACAAGTTTCAGAAATTAATATACAAACATCAGAAACAATATGGAATGAAATATTTTAATGCACTTCGCAGCAAACAATAAAGGAACTTACACTGGTTGCGTGCGTTTTTTTAATCCAACACTTTTCAGTCTTACTCGTATGTATGTATGTATGTGTGTACATAGTACATAGATACATTCATACAGTTTGCAATGTCAAATCCCATCCTCTTTATTAATAGCTACGTTTGCTTTCCGAACCAATTCTACATTTTTAAATTACTTTTCGAAGTAATTTTTGGCATAAAGTATGAGCAAATATTTTAAACTTTGTTGTATTGTTTGAAAATTTAGCATTTTAAAGTATTTAAGATGATATCTTTAAAATCAATCAACATAAATATTGAGCTTTAATCCAAATGCATATGTACATATTTCATAAGTGTGACGTCACTGCATCCAGTCACAACATATATTGTTCATCCTAAGTAATTTCCACCATACAAACGGAACGCTGAACATCAAACTTTTTACATGCAACGAAACGAAATGCATGTCGTACATGCGCATCAGTGTTACCAGTGCGAAAAATGTTATTGTCAAAAATACTACCAATATCTTGTGAATACCGTATAGATAATATTGGACTAGATGGTCCATTTAAGTTGATATGGAGAACATGGTCATACGTAACGCAGTCATAAACCATGCCATTTGCAAATAACCTGCAGATAACGCGAATAGTCCATAGACGCATGTAAAGTATACTCCATAGAGGACTAGGACTAGTCCAAAGGTAACCCAAATGTATGCGGAAAACATGGCCGAATTAAAATTACGATGTCCTAGAGCAGGACCATATAACAAAACTTTGCACTACATCGGAGTGGTCTCAAAACTGTTCCATGTCACTACTTATGCTACGAGCACTTGTCGCTTAAGTACAAACTCTTGTTTGCAAATGACATGGTGCATACCTGCATTACATCGGACTAGTCTTAAAACTACTCTATGTCACTGTTCGATGGAGCACTCAAGTAGTGCAATTCACAAACTTATTTTCACGCCAATTATGGCCTTTAAAGAAGTTAACACCAAAATAATAGCTTTTACTATTCGGTAACACTTTTAAACACTATTTGCAGCAGTTTGAAGTCAGCTGTTTTTGCTGTCGCACAGATTAGTGTTAACTAAACGCCAAACATTTTTGTGGTGAAGGGCTCGTATTTTAACGATATATCAAATGACATGGTCCATGATATGGTAGGGCTGCAATACGTCCTGGTTTTCCAGGATTGTCCTGATTTTAGACCAATTGTCCTGGTGTCCTCGTCCACTTTAAATTGTCCTGGTTTTTTGATACAGGTCAATGCAGACAAACATTTAATTTCTGCTGATTTTTATTATGAACAGAGGTTAAGCTTTCTGTTATAACGCTGTTTGCATGAATCAATTTTACCAGCATTTGTTGCATGGGGCTTATGTCGTTGAACTACTAGATGAAATAACAGAGGATGTGTTTACTTTCGCCCTTTGCAATTTTAAATGAATTTTTTATTTTTGGTGTTTACATGTTAAGTTTTGTATTTATTGTTTAGTTGTTGGACTTAAATTTGAAATGTATGGTTGATACATTCCAGTAAAAAATTTTCGTATTTTTGAAGCACTAAAGAAATAAAGCGCATCATAATTCGCTTTTAAATATGAGCTTGTTCAGAAGCTGATTTCATAGCGCCCCAACAATGCAGGTTTTAAAGCGACAAAGTTAGCATATGTACACACATCCAATGGGTAGTATGAATAAAAAAATATTAGCTTTTAACTTATATAAAAGCTTCGTTTACAAGTTATACAAAAATGGTGATTTTATTATGCTGATCCAATGCGGGTTTTTAAACGAGAAAGAAGAGTCAGTTTATTTCAGTTTTTTTGGTGCCGTTTTGCAACAGTGTTTTTGGCCGAGTGGTTGGTACGTTGGACTGCAAACCTGAAGGATCTTAGTTCGATACTAGTTGAAGTTAAAATAACAAACGGTGAGTAAAAATATAAAATTAAATAGTTACGAAATAATAAAAATTCAAAATCACGTTAACGCTGCCAATACACATCGAACCATTTTTTTTCGTATATTTTCTGTTTTAGTGCTGAAAATGTTGATGATTTTCAGCGCTTGAAAAGCCCTTTTATGAGCAAAAATGTAGTACTCCAAACCGGGAACACGCCATACAAAAATCAGCAGCGATATCAGCAGGTTTGTCAGAACTACTTTTACTCCTTAATAGTAGAAACCTGCTTTATTGGAAGCAATTTCTTTTACTAAGATGTATCAAAATAAAAATTTGTTGGGGTTCCTTTTTACATGATTAGTTCTTCGAATATATATGTCTTCGAATATATCTGACATATATGTTCGAATATATCAATGTTTTTGCGCAATATGTAACTATTTATTGTTTTTTTATTAGCCAATATTTGTAAGCGTGGCAACCTCAAACATATTATTTGCAAGTAGTGCGTTAATCGTGAATAGCTTTCGTGAGTTAATAAGTCGCAATAAAACAATTATATGACAACAATTTAAAGTTGTATTTGCAAATAAGTCGTGCGCATAAACGTAGTAACTTTTAACTTTTTCCTTTAAACAAATTGAAAAATATTTTAGTTTATTCTCATGAAATGTTTAAAGTTAAGGTCCCTTTTCCAAATTATATTTTACAAAAACCCCATGCGTTTCTTGCAAATTCCGTGCGAAACAAAACCACTAATATTATTTCGTATGAAAGCTTAAAATGTTGCCAAAGCTATAACTCTTTAAGATTTATTTAAGTGATTTTATTATTGCGCGAAAACTTCCACAATATTGCCAAATATAAGGCCTCTATTATTATTCACAACTAAATTGATAGTTGAGTCGTAGTTGTCAAATTCTTATTATGGATTACAACTTTCTTGAAAGTGAGACAATGTTCTGTAACTAATGTGAGAACTTTACAATGCGAGTATAATGTTATCATCCTGTAGAACATAGGGTGAGTAAGAAAAACCTACAATTTTCTTTGTTTAGTTTAATGTACCGAATCTAGTTATTTTATAAATCACCCTTCAAAATCGGGATGACTAATATAATTATTAAATTTTTCTCGTTGCGAAAACTTCTTGCCAGTTACAGAACATGAGCACTTCTTTTTGTCAGTTGTGTTTTCGGTTTTAGTTCGAATATTGTGCTACTTTTGATTACTTTTAAAATGGTGATTTTAGGTGCCAATCTATCCCATTTGTCAACCAATCTTGTTGCTATATTTTTAAAACATAAGATCTCAAGAAAAAATAATAAGGCCAACACTGAAAATACTTAAAATATTTTTTGATGGCCACTATGGTTTCAAAAAACAGAGAATATAGATAAGAACCTTTTTTTCCAAATTAATTTCGAAGACAACTAAAATTAGTTGTGAATCATAATACAAAAAAAAAAATGGTTGAGTTAGGTCGTAACATTGGCATTCAATCAAGTTGAGTTGCAAATCATAATAGGGGCCTAAAGCTCATTTACTTAAAACTATAGACTGTTTTCCTAAACCCATGTTGCTTTGTATGTAGTAATACATTGCAACTTGGCCCTAAATGTAAAACCTAGAATTATGACAATGTGATCTATTCCCAAACGTACCATTTCTGTTGTCGATACGCATAGAATATCAAATTGCGTATCCATAAAAATTTGGACGCAAAGCAAGAAAAAACTAGCTTTAATAATAAAATGAAGTTTATTTGCTGGTTAAGCATTGTTTATATGCATTTTATTGGTGCTTTACCAAATCGTCAGTAGACTTCAACCACAACTTTGAACAGTTACAAACCTCTTATCTTATTCACAGACTTTCAAAAACCATTTGAGAATTTACTAATCATAATATTTTTGAAAATCACAAAAGAATAAAATAAGCGTAGTAGGCTTATGAACTTATACAAAACCCAGAAAATAATTTGTATTCGATATGAATCTATTTTATTTTTCTACACCTGTATACAATTAGAAATCCATTGGATAACAATAAAAGTATTTATAAGGTAAAATGAAAAATAAAATCCAAATTAAACTTTTAATAAGAAAATAAAAAACATGATTGATCATGAATATCAATATTAATTTGGGAAAAATCAAAATTAAAATTAAGCTAAATTT
Source organism: Panzeria rudis (assembly GCA_956483635.1). Lineage (NCBI taxonomy): Eukaryota > Metazoa > Arthropoda > Insecta > Diptera > Tachinidae > Panzeria > Panzeria rudis. The sequence continues at coordinate 117,138,557 of OY101448.1, forward strand.
ATATTGAATCAATACGGTATTAATACGGTATTTTTCTATTGACACGTTGTAAACAAACGTTTAGGAAAACAGCCACACGTTTACATTTACTGCCAGGCCCACTATGTCAACACGATTCTTTCTTTCTTATAATAACATTTAAAACAAAAACAACATTTCAGAATTTGCTTTTGTTTTAAATGTAATTGTGCGAAAGAAAGAATCGTGCCGACATAGTGGGCCTGGCAGTTAATTTTCGAAAATGCACATCTGGGTAAATTTTTGCAAAGTCGCGGTAAAAAAGTTATTCTTTTCAGAATTGTATCTAGTTTTTGGAAATACGACTTACTCAATTTCTACCTCCAAAAGATAAGGTCCCTTTTATCAGGATCATCATATATAGAGATTCCTTTCTATATGGGGGTTCTTACACTTACACTTAAGTGCTGAAAACTCCACCTGTATTTCAAGGGTTTTTGAAAACTCGAGCATTATTTGTGAAGCGGACATGCTAAAAACTTTTTGTCTTCGATTTTTATAGTATATTACTATATTATACCTATAAATACCATCGGCACAGAAACAAAGGTTTGTAGTCTCCTTAACGAGATATAGGACTTTGAAAATTAGTCTAAAGAGCAGGTACGCGCTACTTCAAGTGTTATATAGTTTTAAAAAGTAAAAAAAAACATAAATAAATTTATGAAGTCTATAGTTCTTGAAATCAGCTTTTTAAATATATAATTGGATTTTAGAAAAAAAATGTTTAGGGAAAAAAATGTATTTAAATAATTTAAACTAAAATTTCACAAACTTCCCCCTCTATAATTTTTACAAAAAATAAATTTTAGTGTGTAGATGATTCGTTCCAAGTCTCATAATTTGATTTTGATGAAATGTAAAACACAGGAGATCTGCTTGCAAAAGAGCACATAGGCTATATATTTTCCCAAAATTAGTCCCAATAGAGGTGCAGGGGGACAATTTTTGTCATTCCGAAACTATCCAACAGATTTGTATGAAATTTAAATAATAGTAGATCTGTATGCAAGAGAACATATCTATATATATATATATATATATATATATATATATATATATATATATATATATATATATATATATATATATATATATATATATATATATATATATATATATATATATATATATATATATATATATATATATATATATATATATATATATATATATATATATATATATATATATATATATATATATATATATATATATATATATATATATATATATATATATATATATATATATATATATATATATATATATATATATATATGTATATATATATATATATATATATATATAAATATATAAATATATATATATATATATATATATATATATATATATATATATATATATATATATATATATATATATATATATATATATATATATATATATATATATATATATATATATATATATATATATATATATATGCATCTAGAAGTACATACATATATATGTATGTTTTTAAACTTTCGCCTCTCCGAAACTATACAATCGATTTAAAGGAAAATTTAAAAACAATAGATCTGCATCTACAAGAACACACGGGGTATATGTATATTTGTTAGAAAATGTACCAAGACGGGTGCAGGAGGCGATTTCTACCTCACCGAAACTATCTAAACGATTTTGGTTATATTTAAAACATAGATTGGTCGGCATCTAAGAGAACACTTAGGGATATATATTTTCAAAATTAGGATTAGGAGGAGCTGGGGGCAATTCCGTTTCTCCGAAACTATCCAACACTTTAAATAGAACTGGATGTTGGAATCTTAATTAGCGCCTGAAATAATAATACTTGACATTTACTTTTTAAAGATAATTTCATTCCAATGTTGGTACCGTTAAAGCTGTAGGTGGTTAATTCCAATTTTCGATAACACTTTCCAGCAATAAAAAATAAATAAAAATAAATTTTCAGTAAAGAAATGCAATGAATTAGTAAATATTTTGTCAAGAAACGGGCATACAAAGAAGTGTGTAGATATATTCAAACACAAATGCCTCAACATTTTCATTGAATTTCTTTACTAAAAATTAAATTTATTTTTTTCTGTGAATACTGGAAAGAGTGATTGAAAATTGGTATTAATCACCTACAGTGTTAACGGGACCAACATTGGAATGAAGTTATCTTTAACAAAGTAAAGGTCAGATATTATTCTTTCTGGTCATAATTAAGATTCCGACATCCAATTCTATTTTAAGTGATTTATTTACAATTAAATGGTCCCATAGGCTATGAATTTTTTTCTAAACTAGGATAAATATGAAATATAATATCATGGCATTATCATTAGCCATATACGAGTATGCAAAGATATTAACGCAAGGGAAATCACCGTTAATAAGTAGCTATAAATAGGTATGTATATAAACAAAATAAAAAGTACCTATGCATTTCTATTAAAAAACTAACTGTAAAAGTTCATGTAGTGTTTCTTCTTTAATTAATGAATAATTTTTATTAATTTTTCATTTTTCTAAAAAGTGTATGTACTGATTTTTACTTTTACTCTTATAGTTAGTCAAAAAGTAGTTCCGGGCGGTCAACGAGCCGGCGCAGCTGTGGTATATATTTCTAAAATACTTTTACAGGTTTCAAGAAACCCAAAATTATGTTTACCATTAGCGATGTCAATTATTTATCGCTTTTTGATGACCAAAAAGCGCATTTTATCTTTTGTTTAAAAGAGCGATAAATTGGCGCGTTTTATATACAATAGTGAACACTAAGAAATTTTTTAAAGATAGTGTGGTAAAGAGCATGAAAAGTGGATTTTTTCCAAAAGGAGTTATTTCTATATTAAGCAAAATTTCAGTAATGAGAAAAACTTATATTTTTCAATGCCTCCAGTTTAGTTCTTTTTAGCGCTTTTCGACTACTTACAATTTAGCGCTTTTTGAGACAGTGCTTTTCGCTTTCAAGATGTTGGCATCGCTGTTTAGCACCCCAAACGAAAATATGAGCCCCAACAAATTTAATAGGAAACGGCAACGCCGATGCATATGCATGCATGGACTCTACTACTTATATATGAATATGAATGTATGTGTATATACTGGTTATCATATGTATGCATAAAGGAGTATGGATGTGTGTAAGGTTAGTTAGCATTCAAACAAAAACAAAATAAATTCCAAATAATAACAACAAGAATAACACGAACACACAACTAAACGAACGAAATAATGAAGGAACGAACAAGTCATCAAGCAAGTGAGCGAACAGCCAACCAAAATAATAAAATGCTAAATGAACGGTATGAGTGGCATTGAAACGGGGGTTGGTTTTCATTTGCTGAGGCACGGCGCGAACAGTTGTTGTGTATCCTTCGAAGGGTGAAAAGTTTTGTTTGTATGGGACTTTTTCGCCGTAATTGTATTTGCCAGCGGCCGAACGTTTTAACACATTTTATATTTTGCATTTATTTTTCCTTTTTTGTGAGTGCGTTTATTGCAAAAAAGCCGCAGTTATTCAAGTAAACTTCCAATGCTCTTTATTATTTTGCATCACCATCACTCTTAAAGTTACATTTATTGCGTTTTATTTGTTTGTATTCCAAAATTAAAAGAAACAAAAATATTCTTAAAATAAAACGAAAACAGCACTATTTTCCCTCGTTTTTATTGCGCGTGTGAAAATAAAATAATAAATCAAAGATTGTTTAAATATAAAAATATGACAACAAATCGCTAAGATAAAGTGATTTTAATAGTATTTTTGCAGCCAAAGACTGCATAACAAATTAATATTAAAATAGATAATAAATACAAGAAATATAAAAAATATTAAAATACCTATGAAAAAAATGTTTAATGATATATTTTAACATGTATGAAAATCATACAATTTAAGTTTATTTTTGCATTATTTTTGCCAGTTAATAAAGAAGTGAATCAAAAATATTTAAAAAAATAATCATTTCCTTGATTTGTAATTAATTCTGTCTATTAAAAGTGGTCATGTTTATTTGTATCATTCATTTGATGTGAAACAATACATTTGGATTATATTTTATACAATTTTTACAAACTTCGTTGGCAACCAGTCTTACAAAAAATCAACAAATTTTTGGATTAATATAAAACAACGGTTGGTATAGAATTAAATTCACATTTATGTACATAAATTCTCACATATTTTAACTATAAAATTTCAAAATCAAAGTTATTTTTGCGAATAATTAGTTAATGAATTTTTTGGAGAACAGAGATCAAATTTTGTGGGTAAAAAACAATTATCAGTGTACCCAATAGTTTAAAGGGGCATTATTAAAAAAACAAACGTATAGTTAACTACCTACCGAATGAAATTGCTTTTATTATGTAATTAAAAACCACAAATTTCATTTTGTTATCATATATTTTTAAGCTCATATTTATGCATCTTTGTTATACCTACATAGGTATTGAAAAAATTTCAGTTTGCAGTGTTAGAAGATCCATCAATTCAGGACTTGCACAGAAAAAATATCATAAGTTTTTATTTTAACACGCATGTGTTTGAATTTGTTTAAAAATTTCATTATTTTTATTATTATTATCATTATTATTATTATTATTATTATTATTATTATTATTATTATTATTATTATTATTATTATTATTATTATTATTATATTATTATTATTATATTTATTATTATTGTTATTATTATTATTATTATTATTATTATTATTATTATTATTATTATTATTTGAGTTTCTAAATTTCTCAATCTATATGAGATTGGAAAATACCTATCCCGGGATATGACAACGGATTAGGCTCTGATGATTAAGTGTAATTATTTTTTATTGTGTTTGTAGGAAGCGTCTTACAATGTTGAATGTATGCAGGATCACAGATTTCTGAATAACCCCCAAGGTGTTGTTGAGGTTGTATTTCTTAAGTAGCGCTACAAGGTTCTTTGGTACTAATCCTGTGGGAGATATGACGATTGGCGATATATCTACCCTTTCCACATGATACATATGTAGCTATATGTTGACTGGATGTTATTGCTTAGGGGGACAGCGATATCAAACAAGATGATTTTCTTCTCCACCTTGTCGAATAGAACGATATCCGGCTTGTTAGCTCGTATAGTGCGATCTGTAACTATCGATCTGTCCCAATATAGCTTGGCGTTGCTGTTTTCGATGACAGGTGGAGGCTCGTACTTATAGTATGGACATTTTTCTGCCACAAGCTTGTTGTTTATTGATAGGCCTTGGTGGATGATCTTCGCTACATGATTATGTCTCGCAGTACAGTCATGCGCTGCTAAGCATATGCATCCACCTATATGGTCGATGGCCTCTGTGCTGTTTTGGCAGCAGAGACTTGCGGCGAGGTGTTTTGATCGGCGGCGGCTCGCTGCGAAAAAATAGGCGACGGTGGCTCAAATTCGGCTGAAAATGCACAAAGATATATACTAAAAGTGAAAATTTTCATTTTGTTGTTAAAATTAGTTTTTCTTCTTCATACAAATTCTTCACCAAACAATATGCATAGAAATTAAGCATTGCTTTGCCTATCAAAAATTTTTAAATTTTTATGAAAAATAAAGCAAATTTATAAAAATTTTGTTGCTCGTGTGGTCGCAGTAGACTTGCCAGACAGGCTTGATTTGGCTTGATTGTCAAGCTTTTTTAAGGCTTGTCCAGAATCAAGCTAAAAAGCTATTTGTCAAGCTAAAAATAAATTTCTCTTCTGTTCGTGTGAACATCAATTATATGTTTTACCGTTGGAATCTAATTCATGAATCATGGAAGAATTATTCGGATATATAATATATGATAATTATGTATATTGAAACAAACGTCTATACCTGATTTATTTTTATCATGATAAATGGCAAATTCTATATAGGAAAAACAGATAAGATAAAGCAGGCTATTTTTCAAATATAAAGTTTGACATATGTCATGATGAAAATTTATTAGGTATAGACATAGGGTAAAGCAAGGCGAATTGGTAACAGGTGTCCTTATTAGTGAAAATGAACTTTACCAAAATGTCAAACTTTATGTAAAAAAACTAAATAACAACTTTTTATGTATGCATTACACATGACAGATTGGTAAAGTCTAGCTGTTGCTGTACTAATAAGGCCACTTGGAATTAATACGCTTTGGAGTAAAGGTTACAATGGAAGTCTTTCTCTAATAAATTTTTAAATGTAATTTTCACTTTTGCAAAAAACTGTCGTACCTTTATTAAAAATAAAACACTTGTTGTTGAGAACTATTAATGGAAATTTGTCGAGTCTATAGAAAATAATAAACTATATACAGATTAAGAGCTTTCTTCTGTGACTATACAACAACATTACGAAGATTGTATGAGAGAGAAAGCAAATCTTATTTTATAATGTGGTTTCTAATTTGACTATCTCCTTCATATTATCTTAGTAACGCTGCAGGCACACGTCCAAGACTTGCTTTCAAGTTATTTACATATACTGCTTGTCAAAATTCATAAAAATTGAAAGCTGTGATGTAGGCTGCACACAACTTTAAAGCAATTTGAAAACAATTTTGTAAAAAACATAACAAAAACAATGGCGGCAGAATATTTGCACAAGAATATGGTAGTCAGCTGTTTTCTTGAACGTAAATTGAAACACTCATCTTGAAAGAGAAATTGAAAGCAAGTTCGTTTCAATTTTTAGAAGTATGAGTGTATTGGTAAAAAAGTGTGAGTGTATTAAGAATTGAAACAAAACTTGAACGAAAACTTGATCGTGTGACCCCTAAGTAAGAGCACTTTGCATGTAAAACTGCACAACACATGATAACAGCCTTTTTTAGCTATCAAAAGTGAGTATTCTGTTCCATATTATGTGCACCTAACTTGATATTCTGTTATAACTTGAAGTTATGACTGCGTTGTTAAAAGAATTGCACTAACAACTATGTTATAACCTCAAAAAAGCATTAACTTGAAGTTAATGTTAAGTAAGGTGTAGACTGCAAATTACTAAAATAATGCTTGAACAAAAATTATGAAAAAAAACCATAAAAAAGTAGAAGCTGAAATTAAAAAAAAACAATCGGCGATCGTCGGTGGCGGCTTCCATTAAGCCGATTTTAGCCGCAAGAAAAATCGGCGGCGGCAGCTGTGGAAATTAGTCGGCGGCTCGGCTTATCCGCGGTTCAGCCGTCTCGGCGCAAGTCTCTGTTTGGCAGCATCGACATATATCATTTTATAGGTTTTCCCTCAATATGTATTTCCGGTGATTTCTATTTGCTATGACTTTATCTTGGATAGCGATCATAAATCCCTCCGTTTCCGCGAAAAGAGACGCTTGCTGAAGCCACATGTTAGAGCTGGTTTTGTCGATGAAATCTTGTTCCATCTGAAATGGGTGTATGCCGCGCAGAGCTTTATTTTTCTATGCTTCTATGCGTTCTTCACGTGACAAATCGATTTTAAGTTGAGTGGGGTGTAGTTTTTGTCTGCTAGCACACTGTTCGGATTAACTCTGATGTTTCTATTTGGGCTCTAAAATATTCTCTCAAGTTGTTTATCTGAGAAAAATTAAGATTTGGTGCATCGAGTAACTCTCTTCCGCCATCTTCATGTGATAGAGTGATTCTTGCCAGTGCGCTTCGCGGGTGGTGACAAAGGAATTTGGTTAGGGTGGCCCTTACTGAGGTTGATATTTCATCAAGGTTTGTATTTGACCAGTTAACGACACCGAATGAGTATGTAAATACTGGGATAGCCCGGGTGTTAATGGCTTTTCGCTTATTGCCAGCGTTTAAGTGGGACTTGCGAATTTCGACTAATCTCTGCTCAAACTTGCTTCGTAACATTATCTTAATTTCCGATGCCTAAATCCTTTCAGTTGTAAGAACCCAAGTTATTTATAGCTGTCGTCTTGGGTCAAATTGATAATGGTGTTGTCCTGATCTATTTGGTAGCCTTCGGTGCCATTTTGAACCTTTCCTTTTTGAATATGGATCGTTTTGCATTTTTCAATACCAAATTCCATTCCAATGTCGTCACTAAATTGCTTGACTACTTGTATCATACGGTGTATTTTTTCTTTGCTGCTGGTGTACAGTTTTAAATCGTCTACGGTGGTCGACAAGGGTTTCACAATTTTCTTCTTTAAGCTTGAGTCCAAGCTTGGAAGATTCCGCATTTGATGGATATTGCCTCGTTAGTATTTTGTCCAATATGTAGCTTAACATTCCACTTATCCATTGTCACCTGCATAAAGTGTATGATGCTTGGGTCGATTTTATATATCTCAAGGATTTTCAGTAAAAATGGATGCGGTAGGCTATCAAACGCTTTTTTGTAATCTATATATTCCATACTAAGATTGCGTTTGCAATGAATTGCTTGATGAACTAAGACGGAGTCGATTGTCAACTGTTCCTTGCAACCAGAGACTGAAACCGAACCCGAGCCTGAACCCAAACGGCTTCAGGTTCGCTGTTTATAAAGAGTTTGAACCCGAAAAACTCAGCAATGTTCGGGTTCAAAAATAAATAAAAAATTATTTAATAGATGAATAATAAAAAAACATTACATTTCTTGCATGCAAAAAAATTAAAAACAAAATCAAAATAAAATAACGACCAAAGCAAATTCATACCAGGTGGCAGCACCCCGAAAGCTGAATGTTTTTTGCAATTTCTAAAAGTGCCGAATGGCTGCCAAAATTTTTTGCTTTTTCTTGTTCTGGGTATTTCTAATAATTTCTTATTTGAAGTATTTTCTTATGTCAATGCGGTACGTACGCTACAAAGTTGAAAAACGTTTTTTTGAAAGCTAAATAAGTTAAATTTAATTAAATTAAAAAAAGAATATACGGCCCTGTTCGATAAACCGAGTAAATTTCTCGGTTTCCAAAAATAAATAATGCCCCCATTGATGTATTTTAAATCGTATATAGTAAATTAATTTCAGATATGATATTTTAAGCTCTAAAAAATATTAAACTGCAGAAAATTATGAAAAAAGTTTGCTATTAGTGGATTTAATTTTTCTAAATCGAGCGTTTTTAAAACGACTCGATTTACAGAATAGGCAGGATAGTGTTTAAACGTATAAACGTGAATGTAAAATTGATGTATGTATTTTATTATTAATAAAAATAATTGCGCGCGATTAAATTTTTGTTTTAAGCCCGAACTCGAACCCGAACCCTGAACCGAACCCGAATCTGAACATTTTATTTTGATTAACCCGAACCCGAACCTGAACCCATTTTTTCATGGTTTCAGTCCCTGCTTGCAACCCATTGAATGTCGAGCGCATCCCTTCTGTTCTAGTGTCATGATGTTGCACTCTACGCAATGATCATAAACGCGGTTGGTGAATATTTTTGTCAGCAGTTTATACGTCGTTGACAAGCATGTAATTGGGCGGTAGTTCGCTGGGTCTAGGGTGTTGTTTCCTTTTGCAATGCGGAAGGTATTTCCCGTCATTAAGAACCAAGGGGTCTCGTGAGGATTTCTCAAAAGTTAGCAAAAGTATTCTGCCAGCAGTGAATTAGTTGAAGTAAACTTTTTCAGCCATATATTATGGATTTTGTCTGGACCAGTGATTTCCAATTACTGCTATCTCTTATTGCTTTCGCAAGTTCTTCCGCTGAGATATCGGTGTTCTGCATCTCTCGATAGTTTATGCTTTGTTCAAGCTCGTTGGCTATCCATTCATTCTCTAGGATTATGTTTTTTGGTTTACTCCATATTTCGCTCCAGAAATGTAAAACATCGGTCATTGGCGGAATCTGCGAGTCAAATCGATTACCTCCTGGATGGTCTAATTATCGATAGAATTGCTTTTGCTTTCTTTCGAAAAGGGAATTTTCCAATCTTCTGGCTCTGCTTTCTCTGTATCTCACGAGGCGCTTGGCATAGGCCGCAAGTTGTTGGATTTTCTTATTATTGTTATTATTATTATTATTATTATTATTATTATTATTGTTGTTGTTGTTGTTGTTGTTGTTGTTGTTGTTGTTGTTGTTGTTGTTATTATTATTATTATTATTATTATTATTATTTTATTATTATTATTATTATTATTATTATTATTATTATTATTATTGTTATTATTATTATTATTATTATTATTATTATTATTATTATTATTATTATTATTATTATTATTATTATTGTTATTGTTATTATTATTATTATTATTATTATTATTATTATTATCATTATTATTATTATTATTATTATTATTATTATTATTATTATTATTATTATTATTATAATTATTATTATTATTATTATTATTATTATTATTATTATTATTATTATTATTATTATTATTGTTATTATTATTATTATCAAACAACAGATTTTTAAATATTCCAATACAAAATTTTAATAGAAAAATGCGATTTTTTTCTTATTAAATATTTACGAATTTTAGTATTTAATTTTATGAATTTTCCATAAAAAAATATTTGAATTTATGAATTTAGTAATATAATACGAATTATAGTTTTTTCTGTGCACTTTTTGGGATTTTATAGGTATTGGGTGTTTTATTTTATTATTTTTAATATTAATGAAATCAACAGATAATTTTATAGCACGTTTAAATATAACTTCGTGGCCGCAACGTACATGACGTTTGCTGTTGGTCCAATTAAGAAAGATCTGTTCGCAGTAAATCAAACTGTACGAGTATTTCCTCAACAACGCGTGCAATTATAGATTTCAAATTCTTAGTTTCCGGTTTATATATGTAAATTTCCGACTATACATACATATGTATATATTAGTGATGTTATGAATATTCGTATCGGCGAATATTCGCCTATTTCATGACATTCAAGCGAATATCAACGTAAAAAAACATAAAGTCTAAACAAGCATTAGCAAAATTAAACAAAAATTAATAAATATTCAAAAATTAGTTTTTAATAATTTTTATCAAAATAAAATTTATTTTCATTTGTTTGACTTCTGCGGATTGAAAAATAAAATCATAACATATATCATTTTGAAGTCCACTTTGTGTCCCTTACTATGACTCTACAATGGAACATCTATGTTAAGTAGGTTGAAATATATACATACATACATAATTTTTTAAAGTTGGTTTAGTACATTTTTGTTGAATTTTTCCATTTTCATGTCGCTAGATTTCGCGAAACAGAAAGTATATTGAGATTTTGCAGTAGTACTAGTTATGCCAGAGGCATCATTCGTATCAAATTTTATAAAAATTGGAAGGGGAGTTTGTTGGTTTTAATTGTTCTAACTAAGAAGGTATAAAGTTTCATGTTGATTTGAGCGGGTTAGGAATTCACACCTATGGTTTGTTGGGGAAATTTTCTAAGAATTTTCTTTAGATTACGTTTCTTACATAAGATTTTTCGCAAAAAACGACCCGCCCAAATGTACATACACTCTAAAATACTTTTTTTTTGAAAATTAGGTCGATAATAGTAGGCAACAATTTACTCATTATTATCGACCTAAAATTAGACACGCGTATCACCTATCAGCCATAGGCATGTTATACTTTTTCTGCCATTTTATCCACTTGAACTAAATATGTATGTTAAATTTTTGAAGCCAAATTAGACAAATTATGTTTTTTATTGCAAATACCTACAAAATTTATGCAATTTTAGACAACTAGAAATTTTCAACACAAATTTAGACAATATGTGATCCTAAATTTTAAGTAATGTTTTAGAGTGTATATGTATGTCAGAGTTCCAAACCGGGCCCTTTTCATCGGCGGTGGCGGCGCGGATAATATTGGTCGGCGCTGGCGACGTTTACAATAGTGAACCGGCGGCGGCTTAAATGTCGGCTTGAACGAAAATATAATGCAAACATTTTTTTAATTAAAATATAAAAACAATTTGTTCAGCCCAAAAATTGTATTATTTCACAAAAAAAGTTGTTTAATATAAAAAAGTCAGTCGGCGGCGGCGCGGCTTGGAGAAAGGGATCAGCGGCGGCTAGCCGCCAATTTATATTTATAACTCCGATGTATTTATGTGCGCAAATATTAGTGAAGTTACGAATATCAATTTTTAATATTCGCGAATACGAATATCTGAGCCAATATTCGCCGAATACTAATACGAATATTCAATATACACTCTAAAACAGTTTTGTTGAAAATTAGGTCGATAATAGTCGGCAACACTTTACAGATTATTATCGACCTAAAATTACACACGCATTATTTTTACACAAAATGTTTTTTCTAAAAAAAAGCGATTGGCTGCGTGCAGGTTTGAACCGCGACCTACTGACTGATAGTCCGACGTATCTACCATTCAGCCATATCCGAATTATACTTTATGTTACAATTTTTCCACTTGGACTAAATATGTTTAATTTGAAAGGTTTTTTCTTTAATAAAATAACTACAAAATCGATGTAATGTTAGACAAGCAGAAATTTTCAACACAAATTTAGACAATAAATTTGAAGTAATTTTTTAGAGTGTAAATAGTTAGTGCCACTTGATATGTCAAATTTAATTGAAAAAATCTACCTTTTGCGTTAATTGAGAAAAACTGTCACAATATTTAATATTATTATGACATTCTGATGACTGAATCATAGACTACTAAGACCCGGTCCACACGTGCAATTTTTGTTGCAGCAATTCTTCATTTTTCTGTGAGAAAGAGCGAGAGAGGAATATATATGGTATATATTTCTATTTCAACACTCTCCCACAAATTCAGAAATTGCTACAACAAAAATTGCATTTGTGGACGGGGAGTAAGAGAAAGCAAGTCTTATTTTCCAATGTGGTTTCTAATTTGACTATTTCTTTCATATTATCTTAGTAAGAACATTTTGCATGTAAAACTGCCAAGGTGTGTATTCTGTTTCATATTCTGTGACTGAACTTGAAATTATTAACTTAGCACCTGAATGCCACTTTTTAAAATTTTTGGTGGCAAGTAAAGAAGGAAAAAATACGAGCTTCTTTTACCTACAGCCATGCAATATTTAGCGAAACCACCAGCGAGTGTTAGTGGTGCGGGACTTATTTTCACACGATGTCGCAATAGGCTTGAAGGAGAAAATACTTCAAAACTTTTATTTTTGAAGTTTAACATTCCTCTACTGAGCTTTGATTATTACTTTAACATGATTAATTAATCACTTTAACAGGACTTTACTTTTTAAATATCATGTCGTTATGAAATATATTTTGTTTCTTTTTTCTTTACTAAAAGAAGATTATTATGGGTTTTTTAAGTAAAAATTATTAAAACTAATATTTTTTGTTTAAGTTTCAGTATTTTTTTATGTATTATTTTTTGAAACGTATTCGCAAAATATTCGTCAAATATTCGCTTGAATTTGGCGAATACGAATATCATGTAACATCACTAGTAAATATACATACATGTTTTATATATTTTCTTTTTAGTTTTTTAAAGTTCATTTTGCACGCAGTTTGGTGTTGGATTTTGTGTTTAAAGTTCACATTTTTTGTTTAAATCCGGTTATGGATTTTCCTAATATTACAATACCACTCAAGACGTCGATTGTTTTTAATAACACTGCTTTAAAGATTTATATTTTTGGAAGATTTAAATTTTCTTATGCATTTTTTTTTTGATAATTATGATGTACTAAATACGAAAACAGAATAAAAATATTATTTCGGCCATTTTGCAGATAACGGAATATTTGTATTTTTCGATGTCTACTTCTCAGAGTTGAAAATTAAATATATCTGATTTGTAAAGCTACCTAATTTATAGTGGATCAAAGTTTAAATTATATGCAATTTTTAATGTTTTTCACCAATTGTTGTCATTTTGGAAGCTGTTTTGTACTAAATATATTAAAAATAATTTACAGTTTTATTTAATATGAGTATTTTTACTTATTTGCTTGTAAATGCAAATTGACTATTAGGCTAAGGTTCGTAACGTTATATTCAGAAAGAATCGCACATGATTAATATTCCGAGGAACAAGGGAAAAATCAACACCAGTTTAAGGCTGAACCCACACAAACAAGAGACAAAACGTTTTTGTCTTTCAAGTTAAATACAATTGTTTGATGCTAACCCACACCAAAAAATAAAGTATTTTCAAGTTTTTGTCTTAAAAGATAACTAAGACTGTACCCACACCGAATACGACAAAACTGTTTTTTTGTGACGTATACGACAACAGAACATTAGTTCTTATGAAACAACACACACCAATTTTTTTTGTTTGATGTGCGTTATAATCATACGAGTGTGTTTGACGTATAAGACAAAAACGTTTTGTCGTATTTGGTGTGTTTTCAGGCTAAAAAGGTAACAACATAAGACAAAACTGTATTTTTTACTAATACGACAACAGTACATTAGTTCTTATGCTGAACCCACACCCAATCCGACAAAACAGTTTTTGTGACGTATACGACAACAGAACATTAGTTTTTATGAGACCACACACATCAAATGTTTTTTGATGTGCGTTATAATCATACGAGTGTGTTTGACGTATACGACAAAAACGTTTTGTCGTATTTGGTGTCTTTTCAGGCTTATAGACAGCCCATACCAAACAGAAAAACCGCAATATTGTGTCTTTGACTTACGCTAAACCCACACCAACATAGGACAAAATTGTTTTCCCGACTAATACGATAACAGCACATTAGTTCTTATGAGACAGCCCACACCAAACAAAACAACCGCAATAATGTCTCTTTGACTTACTGCGCAAAAACAATGGTTGCAAAAAATACATGTGGTTTGATACAACATACCCACACAGAGTAAAGGATCCATTACTCATACGTAACGTTGATGTAGTTGCATGTTGCTGATCGTTTCTGTCACATTGAAAAGCTATGAGACAGAAACGATCAGCAACATGCAACTACATCAACGTTACGTATGAGTAAAGGCTGATTTAGCCGAGCGTAAATGTAGAAAACGTTGATGTAGTTGCATGTGCTGATCGTTTCTGTCACATTGAAAAGCTAAGAGACAGAAACGATCAGCACATGCAACTACATCAACGTTTTCTACATTTACGCTCGGCTAAATCAGCCTTTATGGAGCCTTAATGGCTCCATAACGTATGAGTGATGGAGCCTTAACGGCTGATGGAGCCGTAAAGGCTGATGGAGCCTTAAAGGCTGATGGAGCCTTAAAGGCTCCAGCGTCGAAAGGTTTCCAAAGTACTACTTTTTATATAAAAAATATATCATCAAAAAAAAAAATAAGATGAAAATAAAAAACAAGTCTTGGGGTAGTGGGGGGCATTGCCCCACCCCCAAGAAAGCACCACGCTACGCCGATGCTAAGGTGGGATTGTTTTCTTTTGCATTTTTCAGAAAAATAGTATGACCTAAATATTACGGTCTTAAACTATTATTTTCTTTGATTTTAATTAAGCTTGGCTTGCAGATGTTGGAGTAATCGAAAGTACCAGGGACCTAACCGTTATAAGAAATACGTAAAAAAGTTGAAACATAACTGTTAAAAAATTATCATTTCTTTTCGTCTTGAAATAACTGTTACTTTTAACAAATATATATTTTCGTCTGTTTATAATTGTTATAATTAACAATAAATTTTTTCTGGTGCTCATAATTTTTATTTTCAATTTATATTCTTTACGTTGTTTGATAATAGCTATTATCGAAAAATAATTTTTTCTGCTCATAACTTTTATTTTCAACCTTTATTATTTTATAATAGTTATTGTTGGAAACATTTTTTACGTTGCTGATGAATTTTATTTTAAACATTTATTTCATTTTGGCATTACGTACAATTTAGCGAATTTTAATCAATTGATTCCAATTTTAAAATTTTTCGCGCATTTTTGCCATTTTTCACCATTTTCTGGGTTTTTTATAGTTTAGTCGTTGTCAGACTTTTGCTATCTGTCCGAATTTAGCAAGGTTTTGCTAATTTTCTTCATTTTCGCAATTCGCTCAGAACTTTTGGCATTCTTTACATTTTTAGCGGTCTTATCAGTTTTGAGGATGTTTCAAATTTTGCAAGTTGGCTTTTTACAGTTTTGCCGATTTTTAATCAATATCGAACTATGCTATCTTTTCGATGTTAGGAAGTTTTTGCAAATTTTCGTTATTTTCACGATTTCTTCCGGGTTTTTGACATTCTTTAAATTTTTAGCGGTTTTTGATCAATTTTGGGGATTTTCCTATTTCGCAATTTTTTGCGAATTTTAGCGATATACATAAGCGATTTGTTGAGCTTTTATCATTTTCTCGACGTTGATTAAGTTTACATGAATATGTTTAGAAATGCAGGCCTTTGCTTATGTGCTTTGAAAGTTGCAACTAATGCTTTGGAGCTCGCCACGGTTATTAAATAACATTAACAATAAATGTTGGAAATAAAATTCATGAGCAACGTAAAAATGTTTTTTCCAACAATAACTCTTATTAGGCAACATAAAAAATAAACGTTGCAAATAAAAGTTATGAACAACGGAAAAAAAATATTTTTCAATAATAACTATTATGACACAACGTAAAAAATAAAATTCGAAAATAAAAATTATGAGCAACGTACAAATATAAATTTTACAAATAATTATTATCAACAATGAAACTAAAATATTTGTTGATTTATTGAAACTTTTTCAATTCAAAAATAATTTTAATAGTTATTTTGCGTCTCTGGAAAGTATCTTATTGTCCACC
The DNA here is from genome assembly GCA_956483635.1 of Panzeria rudis. Lineage (NCBI taxonomy): Eukaryota > Metazoa > Arthropoda > Insecta > Diptera > Tachinidae > Panzeria > Panzeria rudis. The sequence goes on from OY101448.1 coordinate 117,155,227, forward strand.
AATATTCATGAAACATATGGGGCATTATTTTTGAAGCAGACATAGAAAATTTTTTTTGCCAAAATTCCTTGATATTGGCTTAACTATAGTTCTAGTCGGTATAAATGCGCATGCAAAACTTGTTTTGGTTGATGTTTGTTTGTCGAGTTATTGGTTGCGAACATGGTGCGGTTTTTCATTTTTTTTAATTATTGTTTCGAACTACTACTTCGGCATTAGCGTGTTTGTAAAGTAGAATTTTGTTTGTGTAGCTTACAAACCTGCTTACGTATTGCATGATCTTTGTTTGCTATGTTCCACTTAAGGTGGCTTTAGACTATCTGTGTTTTACATCTGATTTGTCAGCTTTACGATCCACATGTAACTTTGCGTGTCTGTCATGTATAATCACATCTGACTTAACACAAAACAGCTGTTGTCAGATGAAAATAGAACACGCTCTAATTGAAAATTTTGTCGCCTGACTTTAGTTCTGTAAATTTTAGATGACAATGTTTCAAAAGGTTCACACGGCATGTATTGCTTTTGCAGCAGGAAATTTGACAAGTCAGATGTGAAACACAGATAGTATAGAACCACCTTTGGGAAGGAGCATTTATTGTTAAACACTTATTTCAGCGCATTCAGTATATAATAAAATCATACTATTGTTTTGTTGTTTTAAGATCGTAACTCGTCGTTATTCATAGTAAGATTAATATTTTTGTAATCTCTGGCTTAAAGCCCTTATGACACTACATTTTTCTTGCATTGTTTTGCTATAGGATTGAAAGAAAGAAATAGCATATGATAGAAGGAAACAACTATACAAAATGTAAACAAAACGTAATGGCTTCTTGAAGTGCTGCCTACTTTTTATTTATAATAAAACGGCAAAAGAAAAAAAAGTTGAAAAAAACGAGGCGCTAAGTCGCTGAATTCGCGAATAAAGCTATAACTTGGCAACACTTTAATGTTTCAAGCATGAAACGTCAATTTTAAGTTGAACATTTTTAAATTTTTTTTGACAGGGCCCCCTTTTTTATCGATAACACTAGTAAAAGCTTTGACAATTTGGTATTTATCTTAATATAGCTGAACTCTTTGCACCTGGTAAAATTTCCTATTATATTATATTTGCACTGTTCTCCAAAACTTGAAAAATGAAGAAAAAATGTAGTGTCATAAGGGCTTAAGCAGAGCATGCACTACGCCAGTGTATTGGCACAAACAAGTGATGTTCAATCGTGCTCGAAACACATACCATACAAGCTAGGAATGGGAAAAAATATCGATATATCGATATTTTCTCAAAAACATATCGATATATATCGTCGATATTTGTAATTGTAATATATCGATATATCGAAATTTTTCTAAATATGTCGACAGTATCAATTTCGATAATTTTTTAGCTTTGCTTACGTTTTTCGTTCAGTTATTTACAAAAATTCTAATATTCTTAACAAAATCTTTTTTTTACGTATAAACTTTTGTGTATTCGAAAAAATTTTTTTCATTGAGCATGATTTTCTTGATGTACGTTGCATGAAATATTGTTGAAACAGTAAGGAAGTTAGAAATTGCCTCTTTTCAGGTTAATTATTTGTAAGAAAACTACTTTTTGTCAGTGTTGCCACCAAAGAGTCTGTGAATTGTACAGAAGCTAAGCAAAAACAGTACAAAACAAAATAAAATAGTACAAAAACTTATTCGACAAACAATTTTTTTTATTTTCACCAAAAATATTATTAGCCCCGACAAAAAAACAAGGATGTTATAACTTTGTAGTGTGTATTTGTGTGTCTGTATATCTGCCTGTTTGTCTTGTCTGTCGAGAGTGCTTTTAGCTATGTTTGAAGAAAATCAGTCCAGCCGTTTAGAAGTTATCACCTCTTTTCTAGCTGTATACTCTTGAATCTGTGTGCCTATGGCACCGTAGCTCGAAAACGGCTAGATCAATTTTCATTTAGTTTACTTTGTTTGAAAGGTGACTTAATCTAAAATCTACATTTAAAAAAATGGGTTTTGACAATTTTTAATTTAATGTTAATTGTATTTAAAATTTATAAATAGAGATCATTATATTTCTACTTTAAAACATATTGTACATATCGTTACCTTAATATAGAAATGTCTTAACTCATTATTAAATGTTAAGAATTTATTTTTTCAAGCAAAAGTTAATGAAACGTTCAGTAATATTTGCGGTTTTAATTTTTTTAGTTTTCAGCAATTACTAAAATAGTACAAAAATGGTACCCAAATCTTATGGTGCAAAAATTGTACAACAAATTTTAAATAGTACAGTTTTTGTACTATAGTACAGAAAGTGGCAACGCTGCTTTTTGTGCTTAATTTTTAAAAAAACTATGATATTATGTATACATATTCATGCTTGAAGAAATATCAAAATATATCGAAATATCAACATTTTTTATTCGATAAAAATATATCGATATATTTTTTCGATATACAAGCATACTGGTGCAATATTCATTTTTTTTAAATTTTGTACGGATGAGTTGTTGGTCATAGTGCACACCACATTTATTATTGATATTGTTTTGAAAATATAAATTATGAAAAAATGCGTGTTTTTATTAAAAATTATTCGAAATAACTTGTTTTATTTCAGAAAGCCTTTACAATACTTATTTTGTTTATTTTTTATAATTTATGAGCCATTTATTCAAGTAAACAAATTTTACCTCGATGTTTACTCTTTGATAACTTTTCTCAACTGAGCTAAATTCACCATACACAATACCACAAACTGGTACCACCAGCAAAATATCGCTACATCAAAGCGTCAGCAAAGCGTGCAATCACACCAAATGCCCATAGACGACCAAACCACTGTGTAAACCGATACCTCTGACGGTTTCCATTTGATAGCCGTCGGAACTAGGGATGGGCGAGTGAAAAAAAATATATCGATATATATCGATATCGATATATTTTTAAATATCGATCGGCATCGATATATATCGAATAAAAAATATTGATATTTCGATATATATCGATATTTCTTCAAGCATGAATATTTATACATAATATCATAGTTTTTTAAAAATTAAGCACAAAAAGTAGTTTTCTTATAAATAATTAACCCGAAAAGAGGCAATTTCAAACTTCCTTACTGTTTCAACAATATTTCATGGAACGTACATCAAGAAAATTATGCTCAATGAAAAACATTTTTTCGAATACACAAAAGATTATACGTAAAAAAGAAAGATTTTGTTAAGAATATTCTATTTAATGAAGATTGTGTTGAATTTTTTTTAAAGAACTGAACAAAAACGTAAGCAAAGCTAAAAAATATCGAAATTGATACTGTCGATATATTTAGAAAAAGTATCGATATATCGATATATTGCAATTAAAAATATCGACGATATATATCGATATGTTTTTGAGAATATATCGATATATCGATATTTTTTCCCATCCCTAGTCGGGACTTGGGAATCTCGGCCACTTTTGAAAAAATTTCGTCATAGTTAGGATTCAATAACTGTAGAGCACGTCATCACCTATTAATAATTTTGGTATCTCTTCTTAACAAGTACTCGTATATCAAAAGAAAAACAACTTTAACTTTTGAATCTGTTTTCATACCAACTTGAAAACCCTGTACAATAAAGACCTGCCAGTTAAGTACATTCTGTAAAAAATAAAGAAAATCAAAATACCTTTTTTAATATATTTAAGGATAAAGGATACTTTTATTCAATACTTATTGAGAGGAGACCTTTGAATGACACCAAATTTTTTACTATCTGAGGACGCGCTCTAAAGTTATTCAATCTTGAACATGACAAACTTTTCTAAAAAATGGCCGAGATTTCCCAGCTGCGGCGGCTATAAGGTAGAAACCATAAAAAGTATTGGACTATTTCTTAGAATATATACTTTTTTATGTCGCTTTTCGTTGATATAGGAGAGGATATATGGGATTTGACTAGGGTATTCATTTTAATAGACTTTTCAATTGTTCCATTAATCAATTAATCGAAATTGAGGTATTTAAATTACTCGAGCAATCGAGTAAAACTTTTATTTCGTTCGAATTATTCGAGTAAGCTTTACTGCATAAAATTATTCGAGTTAATCGGAAAATGTTTGAATTTAATCGGTTTTTTGTACATTTTTGTGGACAAAAAAAAACAGAACAAGTTTTTTCGCGTTTTTATATATTTTAATAATAGAAACAAACAAAAACACAACATTTCTACTTAAATTAGATCACAAACTGATCCCTTGAAATAGTTTTTTTTCACTATTCAAATGTCGCGCTTTGAGAAAATTTGCGCCAGGAAATATTTAATACCATTCCGACCTATCCTGTATTCAAGGCAGAATAAAAGTAATCGGAATTGGCATAACATTATTGTTGTTATAAATATAAATACGGTTACACTTTGGAAATATTTACCCAAAAAAACGTAACCACTACATTTGCTCAGAGTTAGTTTGATTTATTTAACTTGTTTTTATATCACAAAATAAGTTATGCTGCAAAAAACTATTTTTATATTATTTTTAATAAATGCGAACCCATATAAAAAAAATATTGTAATTAAAGGAAATACAATTTTAACTTATCTGTGGGTTACGTTTTTTTCGGCAAATATTTGCCAAGTGGTACGGTCGCACTTGGCAAATATTTAGGCAAATATTAAGGCTTTTATAATGCCGAACATTACATTCGATATTTTACGAAACACCTAGTTAATTAGTTGCTCTCGAAATATCTTCTTTATTTCAAATAATTTTTGTTTGATGTTTATATTTCCGATTTTTTTTTAAAAGACATTTGAAGTTGGTCTCTTTCTCCCTATTATTTACTTAATTTTTTTATCATGCAGACTGTTAGTATGAAATAATGTTCGAATTGAATGGCAAATTTCATATAAATTAAAACATTTTTGCACTTTTTATTAAGAAATCTACAAAAACTCATTAAAAAAAGAAAATTTACATAAAATTTTTTAATCGAGTTATTCGATTAATCGACCGAAGTAACTCGAATAAATTTTTACTCGAAACTTAATTTTTTTTGATTGAACATTATATGACTTTAATTATTCGATTAATCGAGCAAACATTATTCGAGTGAATACCCTAGATTTGACGCTTTTAAAAGACACAGCTGATTATTCGAATTTACTTTTTTATTCTTCTTCAAAATTGCAAAAAAGCATGTTCAGGAAATACTTACATTGACAAGGAACTTTACACTTGCAAAAAAAGATTTTTGATTAAAAAATTTATTTTTGAATTTTTAGTTTAGTGCCACCTTCGCAAAAAAAAGCACACAAAATTTGACTAAAAAGGCACCAAGCAAGCACTAACAAAAAAATTTTTCGCGTCGAAGAAAAGGCACTCAAAATGGGGCGAAAGCACTGAGTTGACAACGTTGCTAATTAATGGCTCTTCTCAAAAGTTAAGATATAAAATACTTTTAACTGTATGCAATTTTTTTTATAATGAATAGAGGCTTATTTTCATAATAATATGATTTAAAAGGTTATATGTATACCTAATGCATTAAAATAAAATAAATAAAAATGAAATAAAATACCGCGTAACTCTAGGGTTACCTGTATCTATGTGTATTATGAAATTTGTTAAACAATGTTTGCAAGTAGCCGGATGTACTGATATTTAAGATAGAGTGTTTAATCTGGAAACTATGAAAGCAGATGTTTTTATCAAATAAATAAAACAAATAATAAATTAAGTGGAGAAGTAGCAAGTCACTTATTTTTACAATAGTCATAAGTCAAATTTCAATCTAAAAAAATAATAAACAAAAAATTGACAAAAATTCACAAATTTCTTGGAAAGAAAATATAAATAAATTTCATTGTTGAAATTGAAAAATTTATGTATATACCCAGCATACATTTTTTGCCGATTTCGGTCAGAAAGTCTGCACTAGATGCAGAATTCGTATCCGAACTCAGTCAGAAAACGTACCGAAAACCATATGAGCTGTTGAGAAGAAAGCGGACCTCTTTGTATGACGTAATTCTAAAATGTCTGCCGAAATGTCTAAGAATTCTGCACGAATTGTGAAGGATTTCTAAAGGAATTTTCGACAGGTCTGAAAAATGTTGGAAAAATATATGACAAAACATCAGAAAATTTTCCGATCTTTCTACGTCCTGTCGTATAAATGTCGGAGAAAAGTCGGAGAAATTTGTCACAAGTGTCGTATAAAACTCGCATATAGAATCAAAATGTTGTAAAACTTCTTTAACTTTTCTTGTGCAATGCATTTACCCCATGAATAAAAGAATATTCTTTTTTCATGCATTTACCCATATTATATTGTAAGCTTAATGCTATAAACACATTCGCCACAGCAGGCTACCGACTACAACCTGTCAAAAATAAAATACATGTGTGTATATGAAAATGATTATTTTCACGACTGCACGGCTACACGACTGCAGGTTGTTGTCCATGCTACTTCTGTGGTGTAGTCAAATTAAACTAATTTCTATTTTTGTTGGCTACAAAACAAAAACAGTGTTAACAATATATCAAAATATATAAAGCAAATTAGTGATTAGAAATATTTTTTATTGTAAAATAAAAAAGAAAATTAAAAAAATTTAAATGTTATAATATATATGCATCAAGAATTTTTAAATAAATAAATTTATTTGTTTTGTTGTTATATAGAATATTGACTTAAGTCAGAAATACCAACATTATTGAAAATTAAAAAAATCACAGGGTAATAGCCCTTTTTAACCTAAAACTTTTAGTGTAATTTTTTTCGGCGCTCTCTTGATTCCGGAGTTACGGGGTTCGAAACTTTAATATATTATTGATCATAAGTCCTACAATAGAGAAAGGATATAAACGATATATACTACGTTTATACGCACGGGTTATTTGCAAATAAAACTGTAAATTGTTGCCATATAATTGTTTTATTGCGACTTATTAACTCACGAAAACTATTTACGATTAACGCACTATTTGCAAATGAAATGTTTGGTGCTGCCACGCTTTGTTAATAAAAAACAATAAATAGACAAATATTAATAGAAGAAAATTATGACAATTAAAACAAATAATTAATTGTTCTTTTATACATTTCAACTTTTTTTTTTAAATACAAAAGTCTTCTATAGAAGTTTTTGTATTTTGCTATGCCATATAAACAATGAATTAACTTCTTTGCGAATAGTCCTCGTGTAAACGTAGTAATAGTTATCATTTCAAAATGCTCTAAAATACCTTTGTACTGGTATATACAATTTTGAAATCCATTAACCCATTGCGAGCAAAATGGAGTTTAAATCATTTTTTATATGACTTCTCACGTAAAACCACCGTTATCTAAAAAATGGCTGTTGCTATGGTACTTAAACATGTATTTAGTTTAATAGAGAACATTTCAAGGTTTCATTTGATGTATACTTGAAAGCTATCATCGATGAAATTCGTAAGGTATTGGACTTTGAAAATGAGATTTCGTAATTAAACTAATTCATTTACCTCTTAAACTCATTTTTAAAGTACTATAACTTACGTATTTCATAGGTGACAGCTTTCAAGTATACACCAAATAAAAGCATGGCAAGTTCTCTATAAGACTATACACATGCATATGTACCGTTGTATCGACCAGTTTTTAAGATAACGGAGTTTCTGCGTGAAAAGTCAGATAAAAAAATTTTTAGATTGCATTTCACTCGGAATGGGTTAATTGTTTTAAAAAATGTGTATACTAGTAGAAAGGTATTTTAGAGCAGTTTGAAGTGATATCCATATCTTTATATCCGTTCTATATTCTAGGAGTTATGGCTAATAAAAAATAAAAGTTTTGAACCAACTCAAAACCAACTCCGGAGCCAAAAGAGATAAAAAAAATTACACTAAAATTATAAGGTTAAAAAAAGCTACTGCCTCATGAGTTTTTTTTAATTTTCAACGATGCTGGTATTATTGACTTAAGTCAATATTCTATTTTATTAAACAGAAAAAACATCAAAAATTTAAGTATTAAAAGTGCCATAACAATCAATAGGGTTTAAAGAAACAAATTGACTTGTTTTTACATTTTGCGAGATGTAAAAACATTTTGAATAAGCGATTTTTTTATCCAAGTAAAACTTTTGAAAGTGGCACCACTGAAATATATACTGCAACAACAAAATGTCAGCTGGTTACGATGTAGCTGCCGTGTTCAAAATAATTAAGTAGCTGACTACACGATGACGATTGCTGCCAACAGCATTTGTAGTCGTGTAGCCTGCTGTGGCGAATGTGTTTATAGCATAAGAACTCAAACGTTTATGCAGACACTCTCAAGAGATAAATGTGAATTATACGAAAACTGAAACCAGATAATCTGGTCATTAGTGACTGCTAAAAGTCGTATGACGCAGATCAGCACATGCGCAAACTATTCTGTGAAATGTCTTAAAGGAAATTAAATTCCCTTAAATAATGTGCAGACTAGTCTGATATTAATCGGCTAATATTTCAGAAAATTTGTAGGAACGTCGTACCAGAATGGTGGTTATATACATTAGGGTAATAACTTTTTTGCTATTTTCGCAAATATCAAATTTTACATGTCCTATCCAAAATAGCCGTAAAAAAATAAAGAAACGCCATCTTACTTTTATGCTGCTGTCAAAGAAGTTCCCACACCAAACGAGTTTAAATTTGGTCTATGTGTTAAAACATATAAAACCAACCCACCAGTTTTCCTTACCCCTTGACATTTTGATACAATTTAGTACGAATGAAGCCTCTGGCAGAACTAATATTGGTGCAAAATTTATGCTCATTATTTTGCCTAGTTCGCCAAATATCGCGACTTTAGAATAGGAAAATTCATAAAAAATTTACTAAACTGACTTCACAAAAAAATGTATGTATATAAAACTACTTATCGTAGATATACTATTAAGCTGTCATGTTAAACGGCACAAAATTGCCGTTAACACGTATTTTTTAAGAATTGTAAAAATACCATTCTTTGACCAAATCGACCGCGAAAATAAGGTCCGTAAAATTTGATTTCTGAATAATGCAAAATTAAATCAAAGTACATGTCATATTAAGGTCCATTTTGTGTCCTATAATATGACACCGTAATGGAATAATTAGGATATGTAGTTTTAAATATATACATAATTTTGTGAAGTAATTTTTGGAAATTTTTGATGAATTTTCCTATCATACAATTGCAGTATTTCACGAACTAGGCAAAGTAGAGAGCTAAGATTTTCCACAAATTTTTGCACAGCTTTGCCAGAGGCATCATTCGTACTAAATTTGATTAAAATCGATATAATATATATATATATATATATATATATATATATATATATATATATATATATATATATATATATATATATATATATATATATATATATATATATATATATATATATATATATATATATATATATATATATATATATATATATATATATATATATATATATATATATATATATATATATATATATATATATATATATATATATATATATATATATATATATATATATATATATATATATATATATATATATATATATATATATATTTGTATATTAATTTAATAAAAAAATTATCTGTGAGTTTTTAGAAATTGCATTTGGTGCGGAAGGTTTTTCTGCCAAAATTACCCGCAATCATGATTTTTATTATAAATTTAGTATTCGCTATCACATGGTGATAGGTAAATTTGTTGTAAATATTTTGGCATACCCTAATGTACATACAATTTTCCCAAATGTCTGAGGGAATTTAGTCAACAAGGTTGATTTTCTGGTAAGGTCTCAGATTTTTTCTGACGTCATATATGTCGGCAAAATATGATTCCTGGGTACATATGTACATGTTTGTAGATATGTAAATAAGTATGCATGTACTATACATATGTAGGTGAATACATGGCTAAGAACATATGCATATGTATATTTGTACAATTTGAACATTACTCTAAACTTTTATGTTATACAGCTCCACACCAGTGTTGTCAGAGAAGTTAACAGAAAGAATGGTAAACAGTGTGGCCATTTTGGCAGCTGAGTCTAGCATTTTTTATTTTGATTTAGCTGCAAACTTTCCATTTATCAGTTAGCATTATTTTTAGCATTTTAAAATTATTTATTTGGGATTTGTTTGCATTTTTTGCCAATAAATATAAAATTATATGAACATGTCGTAGAAAAAATACTCAATTTAAATGGCAAAAAAAGTTTATATGATTGTATAAACCATAATTTAACTATTGAGTCATCGGGCCCATTTCTGAAAACTACAAGTTACAAATCTACAAGTAAAATACCCACAAAACAACAATATATTATGTAAAAGTGTTGTTGTTCTTAGGCCCTTCTGGGGAGGGTTAAGGCACCCCCAGAACCGATCTAACCCCCCTAAAAATTAAATATATTAGAGTAATTTTGATAATATAAACGAATTGTAGGGACTAATGTGGGCGTTAGCCCTCCTCAGAAACATTTCTAGCTACGCCAATGGCCGCCTAGAAATTCAAAATATTAGAGTAATTTTGATAATAAAAACGAACAGTACGGACTTATGTGGGCGTTAGCCCTCCCCAGAAACATTTCTAGCTACGCTAATGTAGATTTGTAACTTGTAGTTTTGAGAAATGAGCCTCTGGGGTCTATACAAGTTACTAACCTACGAGTAAAACACACACAAAACATAACATTTTTTACAAAATTTATTGTTGTTTTGTGTGTATTTTACTTCAAAAAACGGAGGAGGTAATCAATTCGTTAGTATTTTTGTATACGTTTGTTCACTTATAAATGCTCTATCTACAGATCGATGTGGAAAAATTGTGTACCTTGTTCGTAAATGAACCACGGCGCTGAAAATGGAAATTTAAATGGCTTAAAATGAATTTACTGAAGCAGATGACACACAAACAAATGTCAAATACAGGGTACATAAGCGGCTACTACTACTATAAAATAGCATCAGCAAACTAGTATTGACAGTGTAAGGTAAAGTTTTGCCATATGATGCAGTGCAGTGGTGCATTTACGAACAGGGCCTTTATTTCATATGAAGAGGTATACTTCCTGATCCTGGTTTAGTTTTGAAGTTTAAATTTTACATTTAAAAAGTTTTATTTTCATTTAAATTAATACAAATAAACATAAAATAAACAGATCAACAATGATGTGTATAGTTTTCTTATTCGACGTTGTTGCGATTGAAGCAAAAATAATTTATTTTTTGTTTAGTTTTTACATTGTTTTTCATATTTAGTGCAAAAAATACATATTTGATCCTTTAAAAGTTCTATTTAGTAATTTAAGACATTTCCATATGCTTTAAAAAAATAAGATTTTTACTCCTTTCGACAGCAAATCATTCGAATAAAATACGAACATTTTAACGTATTTGATATTTGCTTTCGTACTAGATAATTTGATTTACGAAAGACTAGTTTTTGTTTTCCGTAGGGGGAAAAAAATATGTGCTGTTCGAAAGAGAAATTTCCGAACGTTCGTAAATAAATTTTCGAAAATCGTATTACATAATTCAATTTGTACGAATTCGTAAATTTTCCTATACGAATCGAACTACAAACCACCCCAGCTTTGGAAGGAATTGAAAAAAATCCTTGAAAATTTCATCTTGTAAATTTACCCCCATATGCAAAAAAATAAAGTGTCTTTGAAATGTATGTTAAAACAAAATTTCCATAGAAAAACCGGTTTTAACATACATTTCAAACACACTTTATTTTTTTGCATGTTTTTGCTGTTTAAAAAATAAAAATTGGTATTTTAAAAGTCTCAATAGTTATGGCTTTATTTATTTATTCTCGTTAATAATGAATGGAGCGGTCGATTATGGATGGCAACGAGGGTTTGAGATTTCCCGGACTTTTGAATTTCCCGGGAAACGAAAATGAAGAAATCACGGGAATTCCCGGGAAAAGTTAATTTTCTAAATTCAATAGATTTATTGAAGGAAAATTTGCAAATTTTCGATTGATTCATTAATGTAAGCATTATTTTTAAATAAAAGTTAAAACAAATTTTTAAGAATTTTAAAGTAAATTCAAGCAAGTTTATAGTTAGTACACAGTAAGAGATTCTATAAAGATTAATTGACGACTATATCTCAATTAGTTAAATATTTTATTATAAGGCCTCCAAATCATTTTATAAAGAACTTGTCGTAATGCTTCTTATTTTTCTTAAAAAATTTCCAGGACAAGCACGCAAGCAAGTTACAGTACTATGGTCAGCTGAGCTGAATTTTACATATCCTGAGCCACAGTCTGTCTAAATGTCTTTGATTATTCATTTTATTTATCTTAAGACATCTTAAAATTTCCATTACACTTTCCAAAATTTGTTCACTAATTATGCGGAAAATCACCTAAAGTTCGTTCAGTATCGAATTATTTACTTTAGAAAACGTGTAACACTGTAATCATTGATACTTATACAAAGTACTCCACTTTGTTCTGTTATAGTGATTAAACGACATCTATTACAAAATTCATCTTGCATGTACTTTTCGAATCAAGCAAACATTTTTCTCGGCTTAAGAGAAATGGTATGAATTCAATTTCATGCAATTTTTATGAAATTTCTGTATAAGTTTGAACCGTTCACATTTTGTATTTTGTATTAAAAAAATTGTATGCCTGTTAAATTTGCAACAAGGACAAAGTTTTAGAATTTGTTTTTGTTTTAAATGAAATTGTAAGAATAAAAAATGTCTTTCGACATCGATAAACAGGGTATTAGTATATAAACAGACGGTGAAAAACATAGGAACTTTAAAATTGAACTTAAACAATTTCATCGTGTAAATTTAGTCGTACAGTCAGTCAAACAAAGTTTTGTAATATTTAAAAAACATTGAAAATTTTGATATACATCGCCTCCAATTCTGTGATTGGTAATAAAAAAGAAAACTGTTTCAATGACAAGCATATGCAAAACTAATTAGAAATTATCAAAATTTTCACTACTTCCGGTTAGCGAGTTCAACATTTTCATCACTTCTTTGGAGTGTTTTTTTTTTGTGCTGGGAATAAGATATAAAAAAACAACGAATTGAATTTAAATGCTTGGTAAAAGTAACAAAAAATAAGTTCTTTTTTGCAACATAAAAGCGTAAAATATTATTAATATTTAAAGCTGATATTAATGCAATTTAAAAAGAACGAATTGAATATATGGTAAAATTAACAACAAATAAATTATTTGTTAAAAAAACTGAACAAAATTTAAAAAGTATCGTCGTATCGACAGTAAAATATCGCCGATACCGATGTATCGGAAAATCTGATATATCGCCGATATATCGGTATCGGTTACATCCCTAATTTAAATATAATTTTGCCCTCTTTGATGTGAAAAAATAAGAAAAACTAAAATAACATTTTCAGGTCACTTAAGAATAAAGGACTTTTTTCATTCATTGCAACAGAAAAATATGTTTTTTGTGTTGGATGTATATATATTTGCGAAAACCTAATCTTTGCAAATGAGGATGATGCGCTCTATGAACATAATGAATAATTTTTTACAAAAATGGTCGAAATACAGAAATTTTGACGGTTCCAAAATATTATTATACTGATTCGTGAGCCATAAGATATGCAGGATAGATTATATACTCCGAATTTCATTAAAGTAAAAAATGCAAAAAAATGTACATTTGAATTTTTGTGTTAAAAATTCTTCAATAGCATTTTATTATATGCAGGCCAGAGTACCCATGTTCTGTAACTAATGCGAGAACTTTTTAATGCGAGTAAATTGCTATCATCCTGTAGATCACAGGATGAGTAAAAAAACTTAAATTTTCTTTGTTTATTTTAATGTATCCAGTTAAATTATTTTATAAATCACCCTGCAAAAACGGCATGACTACTATAATTATTAAGTTTTTCTCGATGCGAAAACTTCTCACAAGTTACAGAACTTAGGCACAGGTTCGGAATTGTCATACCATCGTTGTTGTTAGTATTAAATACCAAAAATGCTTTGATAACTCCGAACATTTCCCTTTCGCATGGATTACACAACAGGCCTAATAAACAATTTCTATTTTAAAAATTAGAGCGTTATAAAGAAATCCTACACAGAAAAAATAGACAAGAATTATATTCAATAAGACCGTGTTATTAAAAAAAAAATATGAATTTCAATAACATTTATCTTTAACATAATAAAATATTTCGTTGTAAGTATTTCTTTTCCATGCCGGTTATTTCTTTTCTTTTTATACATAAGTACTTAAAACAAGTTGTATCCCATAAAAAAATAAATGGGATATGGCTCAGCTAGAGAGTGTATGCTTTACGTCCGGAAAGCCCGGGTTCGTATTCCAGCCATGTCAACATTTTTTTAATTTATATATATATTTTTATTTTGAAATAATTTTGTTATCAATATAGTGGAATTCTTTATCACAGGAAATTTGAAGAAAAAAATTATTGAATACCGGGATTTTTGTTATCAAAAACGAAACTTATTTTTTTCTGTGTAGTTTAACAAGAAATTTTAAAATTCTAGCATTATTTTTTAGCATTTTAAATTGTGTTTTTTAAGCATTTTTTTAGTATTATCTTTGCCCCGATTTAGATCTAAAATGTTTTTAGATAAGGCCACACTGATGGTAAATGGACAAAACCAAATGCGGGGAAAAAAGCTAAGAAATACATATTTGTTATTAAATAAAGGTTTATTTAAAATTTTTAAAATTTCTAATAATAACAAAAACTTATTCGATAAAGATTCAATTAAAAATCCTATTCCGCCCTTCACCAAAAATGGTAAGTGTATATATTTGGTTGCAGTTCGTTCTCCTTTCCACGGACATCGTCCTCTTCTTAATGGCGTCCAGGGTAGTCCTCCTTCTTTTTTAGCAAGAGTCCGGGGTTGTCCTACTTTTTACACTTCGCCATATATTTTTTTATAAACTGAATTTATATCATGAATTTTTCTAGGGATAGATATATCGGCGATACTTCGGATTTGCCGATATTTCGGTATCATCGATGTTTTTATTGCCGATAAATAATACTTTTGTAAGTTTTTTTAATGAATAAACATTAACGGAAGTCAGTTTTTGAAACTGCTTAATTATTTTCAATACTTATTTTTCTGCGTAATAACAAGTGAGAGGCGTTTTCTATAACAACAAACTACAGTACAAGTTTATCTACATCGTATAAAATGCAAAGTAGAACTTACAACTGAAAAATTGCGTTACAACTGAAAAATTGCTACAAAGTAAATTAACAAAACCACTCGATTCCTTCAGTGAACAGCATTTGAAAATTGTTAGAAAACATGATAAATCCGTGAACACAAAGGGAGCATAGATCGAAATCACAAAAATTAGTGACTGACTTGTTATTCGTTCCTAATGAAAGATTTGATTGTTTGGTAATGAAACATATTATTTATCCACAATGCTTGACCCTCGATAAAAAAGAACGAATATTTCATTCGTAGTCGAATACTTACATATATATAAAAAAATCGTTGTCTTTCACCTCATACAAGTTCAGTTATTTCTACAAGAAGTAGGCTTTTGAGGTGCTGTGTAAGCTGCAATTTCTCTAAATAAAAAATGGTGAAATTACCAGACAATCAACCAAGTTGTATAAAACTTCCTCAGACATTAGACAGATTGTTCGGCAGTTTTCTGGCACGATGCTTCTTCAAATTTTCTGAAATATCCGATTAATTTCCTTTAAGATATTTAACAGAACAGTCAGCACATTTTCTGATCTACGTCTTAAGGGTTTTAGCAGCCTCTTCTGCACATTGTCTGACTTTAGTTTTTGTAATAGTTCTCATTTATCTCTTTAGAGTTTGCGCATAACTGCTTGAATTTTTAAACTTATAAAATATAGGTAAAAGTTTTCTGATGAGCTGCCATTGGCAGCAGAAAAATGTATGTCAGAAGAAGAGTCAAAGAGGTCTTACAACATTCTGATTCTATATGAGAATTTTATACGACATTTCTGATAAATTAAAAATTTTAGCTCCGAATTTTTCAGATATTTTCTGATGTTTTGTCAGACACTTTTCCGAAATTGTTCAGACATATAAAAATTTCCTTTTGAATTTCCCCACAAAATTCTTCAGGGTTTCTACAGAATTCTTTGAGACATTTCGCCAAAGTTTTTAGAAACTTCTTAATTAATGCTGAATTGTTCTGTTTTGTTATATTTGTTAATAAAAATATGGTTTATTGTATTTAAAATGAGTATTTTGAATTGCCGTTTTTTTTAAATTGAAGTGTCGATAATGACGATTTTATTGGAAAATATGCCGATTTGTCGTCAAAATAATCTGGCACCACTGACTGAAACAGACTTGTGACTGAAACAGACTTGTGAAATCAGCTTTCTCCGAAAAATTTGAAAACGGTTGGCTTTTTAAACAAAAATCTTAAAGAAGGCCACAGACGTTGCGACCGTTGGTACAACTTGAGTAGGTTGTACACGAAATTGCAACGTTTGTGGGCTCGTTGTAATAAGTTGTGTCTTGGTTGTACGAAAGATCAAAAAGTTTTGATTTTTTGCCATGTTGTACAACACTGTCGCAACGTTTGTGTGCCTGTCGTATACTATTTTATGTATTATACGTGCTTATTCTTGTTGTGACCACCTTGCAGTAAACACTGAATGTGAGTATTATTTGCGGACAACATAAAATGAGAGATCTTTACTTGCTCACAAGTTGATTGCAAAATGATGTTGTACATGAGATCGCACACTAAATTGTATCGTTTGTGCGACAAGCATACAACTTGATTAGTAGCCGAGTTGTACCAACGGTCGCAAAGTCTGTGGCTTGCATAATAATATTGATTTCAAATACTTTTTAATAAAACTATTATGCTTGTGTATTGTGATCCTCATTCCTTGTTTGAGAGTCTAACTATAAGCACACGAGTTTTGAAAACTTTTCAAATGTAGCTCATCGGCTTAGCATTTGATAGTTCCTCTATTGGAGGATAATAAATGAGGAACCCATTTTTGTTTAAAGATCTACTGATGAGTTGGCATTAGCACCAACGAAATGCCAGCATGTAGATTAGCTAACCACAACAAATCAATTTAACTTTTTTTATTATTATTATCAGAATTATACATTCTCAGATTGGGCTGCAATTCACGTACCGGGTCTTAGACCAAAGGTTACGCCGTGTGGGGATAAATTCAACGTTTTATATGCGTTATTCTATTGTTACCCTCATTATGGTTGTTGCGTTTATAAGGACTGCCTTTTGCATTTCCGTGAGTATTTTTAAATACAGGTTTAACCTATTTATTGCACTGCTGTTTTGGTGATGTCTTCATCGGGCTTTCTTAGCAAGTGCCCAATCCATCTCCATTTCTTCTACGAAGCTCCACTATGATTGGTGTTAGGTGTAGGTTGCCAAAGACAGTTATTTGAAATTATAGCTGGCAAGAATATGCGTAAAATTCTTCTCAAGCATCGGTTGGTAAATACCTGAACTGCGTTTATACCTGCTTGCTGCGTTCCATGATTCGCATCCGTATAAAAGTGAGGATTTTACACAAGAATTGATTATTTTCAGTTTCGTTAGCAGAAATGAGCGAAGATCTCCACATAGAATTCAGTCGGCCATACGCTTGGTTTGCAGCATTTATTCTGTTTCTTATGTCCGCACTTGATCCACCGGATGAAGTTAAAATACTTTCGAGATAGCAAAATGAAGTAACGTTCGCCAAGTGAGTGAAGATAAATATGCCGAGTTAAATATGTTTTAACGTAAACCCTTACGTCATTGCATATTTGGACATATTTACCAAATATGTTTTCGCTTTCCAAATATGTTTTCGCTTTTCAAATATGTTTTCGCTTTTTAAATATGTTTTTGTTCTAAATATGTTTTCGTTTCCCAAATATGTTTTCGCTTTTCAAATATGTTTTCGTTTTCTAAATATGTTTTCACTTTCCAAATATGTTTCCGCTTTTCATATATGTTTTCGCTTTTCAAATATGTTTTTGTTTCCCAAATACACAGAAAAAAATAAGTTTCGTTTTTGATAACAAAAATCCCGGTATTCAATAATTTTTTTTTTCAAATTTCTTGTGATAAAGAATTCCCCTATATTGATAACAAAATTATTTCAAATTAAAAATATATATATAAATTAAAAAAATGTTGACATGGCTGGAATACGAACCCGGGCTTTCCGGACGTAAAGCATACTCTCTATAGCTGAGCCATATCCCATTTATTTTTTTATGGGATACAACTTGTTTTAAGTACTTATGTATAAAAAGAAAAGAAATAACCGGCATTTAAAAGAAATACTTACAACGAAATATTTTATTATGTTAAAGATAAATGTTATTGAAATTCATATTTATTTTTAATAACATGGTTTTATTGAATATAATTCTTGTCTATTTTTTTCTGTGTATGTTTTTTTTTCTAATTTCGGCAACAGCACTGCTTTTGTTTAAATTTTTCATCCACTTAGTACTATTTCTATAGAGAATTTTCCGAATTGTGGACAAACTAATGTAGTTGACAGGATGAGATATACCGCATTTTGAAGGTATTCCATCCTGTTATTTTACTGTTTTAACCAGAATCCGGAGAAATAATTTTACCTATTTTTTTAAATTTTTTTAATATTTCATAAACTTAGTACTACTTCTCTGGAGGATTTTCCGAATTCTGGACAAACTAATGTATTTGACAGGATGAGATATATCGCATTTAGAAGGTATTATATCCTGTTATTTTACTGTTTTAACCAGAATCCGGAGAAATAATTTTACCTATTTTTTTTTTAATATTTCATAAGCTTAGTACTATTTCTCTGGAGGATTTTCCGAATTCTGGACAAACTAATGTAGTTGCCATGATAAAATATACCGCATTTTGAAGGTATTCCATCCTGTTATTTTACTGTTTTAACTAGAATGCGGAGAAATAATTTTACCTATTATTTTTAATTTTTTTAATATTTCATAAACTTAGTACTACTTCTCTGGAGGATTTTCCGAATTCTGGACAAACTAATGTAGTTGACAGCATGAGATATACCGCATTTTTAAGGTATTCCATTATGTTATTTTACTGTTTTAACCAGAATCCGGAGAAATAATTTTACCTATTTTTTTTAAATTTTTTTAATATTTCATAAACAGTACTATTTCTCTTGAGGATTTTCCGAATTGTGGACAAACTAATGTAGTTGACAGGATGAGATATACCGCATTTTGAAGGTATTCCATCCTGTTATTTTACTGTTTTAACCAGAATCCGTAGAAATAATTTAACCTATTTTTTTTTAATTTTTTTAATTTTTCAAAAACTTAGTACTATTTCTCTTGAGGATTTTCCGAATTGTGGACAAACTAATGTATTATATTAAAATATTAAAAAAATGAAAAAAAATATAGTTAAAATTATTTCTCCGGATTCTGGTTAAAACAGTAAAATAACAGGATGGAATACCTTCAAAATGCGGTATATTTCATCCTGTCAACTACATTAGTTTGTCCAGAATTCGGAAAATCCTCCAGAGAAATAGTACTAAGTTTATGAAATATTAAAAAATTTAAAAAAAATAGGTAAAATTATTTCTCCGGATTCTGGTTAAAACAGTAAAATAACAGGATGGAATACCTTCAAAATGCGGTATATCTCATCCTGTCAACTACATTAGTTTGTCCAGAATTCGGAAAATCCTCCAGAGAAATAGTACTAAGTTTATGAAAAATTTAAACAAAAGCAGTGCTGTTGCCGAAAATAGAAAAAAAACATATTTGGGAAACAAAAACATATTTGAAAAGCGAAAACATATATGAAAAGCGAAAACATATTAGGAAAGCGAAAACATATTTAGAAAACGAAAACATATTTGAAAAGCGAAAACAAATTTGGGAAACGAAAACTTATTTAGAACAAAAACATATTTAAAAAGCGAAAACATATTTGAAAAGCGAAAACATATTTGGTAAATATGTTCAAATATGCAATGACGTAAGGGTTTACGTCAAAACATATTTAACTCGGCATATTTATCTTCACTAACTTACGTTTTCCAGATATTGGTTGTTTATGTGAACGCTATTGCAGTTTGTTGTGTTGACTCGTATGATCTTTGTTTTGGTGATGTTTATCTTGAGGTTTGCTCTGGATGCTTCCGATTGTACATCATTTAATTTATTTTGCATATCATCGAATCTATGTGATAAGAAACATAGTCAAGGTCTTCCAGCTTTTTGCTTAGCCCTCAGGTTAATCTTCTTTCTGTTGATAGAGCTCTTTGCAGTACACATTCAAGGACAACGTTAAAAAGCACTGGCGAAAGAACACATCCTTGTCTAACTCCGGCTTTGATGTTTATCGGGTCACTAACATTCCCGTCGTGAAGGATGCGGCACCTTGCGCTCGTGTAGAGAGCTTTTAAAACGTCAATAATTTTGTTAGGTGTTCCTTTATAAGCCAGTACGTTCCATATCGCGGAATGTGCCAAGGTATCAAAAGCTTTCTCAAAGTCTATGAAAGCTAGATAGAGTGGTGAACGCCATTCTACTAATTGTTCAATGATGCTCCTTAGGCTATTTATGTGATCAGAGCAAGATTTTTTGTGGGCGGCAACCCGGCTGCTCCTTCCGCATAACTGGGTTGGAAGCATCCGTTAGACGTTGGTTAATTATTTGGGCAATTACTTTGTTCGCGATATTTATTAGAGTGATGCCAAGCCAGTTTTTGTACTATGATATGTCGCTTTTTTCGTAAGTAATTATTATGCCCTTTTTGAGTTCGTTTTAATGTATTGCACTATAATCTCGCACTGACTTCCGGAGATGCCTTTACTAATTCGGGATGTATGTTACCTAGCCCTGGAGCCTGGAGGAATCTCAGGTGGGCTCGTTGATATATCATCTCTAGCGGTATGATATTCGCAGTCACTCAGAGCTCTTATTTCCGTATCGGTGGATAAGAGTGCCAAGTAATGTTCCACCCATGACTCCATCTGTTTGCTCCTCGAAGTAGCAAATTCTTCATTACGTTTGCGAATTGGTTTGCAGCCAGTAAAATTTCTGCTTGTGAGTTGTTTTGTAATTTTGAAAAGGCTTTTCATGTTTTAATGAGTATTGTATCATCTTTTTTTATCCTCGCGTGCACTTTTCTTCACTTGTTTGTCGATTGCGTAATACTTTGTTCGTATTATGGGCTTTTGATTTCGTGTTTTGGCCATGTTTAGACGATCTTTAAGTTGCTTTCTTTTGGCTATCGTTTCCCACGTTACGTCGGAGATCCACTGCTGTCTGCTTGTTGCTTTGTGTCCTAGATGTTCGTCGGCAGCTTCTGTGAAGGAATCCCTAGCGGTATTCCAGGATAGTTCAGAATTGTTGGGTTGCAGAGAGGTTTCTAGTGAGGCCATGTATGCTTATTTAGTAGATGCGTTGTTCAATTTCTCAACGAAGAATTTTTTCTGTACGACGTTTCCTTTCTAGACGCCAGCGACCTTGAGACCAATAAGAAGGTGGTAATCACTTTCACAATCTGCTTCGTGTTTGTTACGCCCATCGAGTAAAGATCCCCTCCATTTCTTACTGATGGCTATGTGGTCTATTTGGTTCTCCGTAAGGTTGTCCGA
>OY101448.1:117177081-117239581 GCA_956483635.1 Panzeria rudis
TGCTCAAAGGACTTCTTTTTATTGAACTTTAATCATATAATCTAAGCAAAATGTGCTAATCAGCATTACATAAAAACCACTTAACACAATCTAAAATGCATTATGATCTTGTTATCGCGGATTATACGCTTTAAGTGTAACTTTTCGAGCATCGGGAACTCTCTTTCTGTGATCCTCTACCACCTGAATTAATTTCTGCATTTCTGTCTCATTCTTCGTAATAGATTCGTTGAAGGCAGACATTAGAGCAACAGAGCGTTCTGCTGCATCGTTAACCACTCTCAAAGAATCAACAAATATTACAATCATGATCAATTTCCAATTCACAAATCGACACCGGTACAAAATAGTAAATTTTCTAAAGAAATAGGTATACAAAAGCTATTCTATAGCAAATCTTTGGGAGCGTTGAGCAACCTCTCAACGTTGTTCGATTGAATATATTTTTTGCAGGTCTTATTTGCGCTCCAAGTGGCACAAAATAAGCTACTATGCGTTTAGATCCGATAAAAAAATTTTTTCCCACTATGTCGTGAACAGCCTTAATATATGTATATATATATATATATATATATATATATATATATATATATATATATATATATATATATATATATATATATATATATATATATATATATATATATATATATATATATATATATATATATATATATATATATATATATATATATATATATATATATATATATATATATATATATATCTATATATATATATATATATATATATATATATATATATATATATATATATATATATATATATATATATATATATATATATATATATATATATATATATATATATATATATATATATATATATATATATATATATATATATATATTTCCAAACAACCATATACATGGTTCAAAATTACAATAAATGGTTTGAAATAACTATATATATGGTTAAAAACAAGCAACCGTGTATATGGTTCAAAACAACCATATATATTGTTCAAAATTACAAAATATGGTCTGAAATAACCATATATATGGTTTTTTTTAGACATTTCACATAGTTCATCAGAACAAACTGCGAATACACTAAATTGTCCGATTAAAGAACACTTTTCTTCGCTTTTGAAATTTTGCTGTTTCAAAACTAAATAGTCTTCAGAACATGACCGAATATTAATTGCTGGAATATATCACTTATAGTTATTTTAATTTTTATTTTTTTCACACCAAGCGCTCAAAAAAATAAGCCAAACGCTGTCAAGTAAAACACAAAACGAACAAAAAGCATTCAACAAAGGGATAGAAATAAAACTATTTTGGAAGCAGAGAGCCATGTCTATTTTATAACCATAGCTTTATTGTAAACAAAATAGTATAAATAAGAACGATATTTTGTTATTATAGAAACATTATGTTGTTGAATTTTTAAATAAACCATGATTGTAGTCAGAATTTTTTCAACAATGTATATTGTTCAAGCCAACCATGTGTCAATTTTCATGAAATCTAATAATTTCATGATTAAATGTAAACATTAGTTTTTTTTGCCTTAAACTAATTAAGGGTCACAGTCCTTTAATACAATAATAAGTTATTTGCCATATTCAAAAACTGTGTCGGGAAACATGTCATTGCTGACGCAACCGTGCCACAACCATATCTTTTCTTTGCGTGTACAACAAAAACATATAAACTTTTAGTTTTCAAATAAAGATTTATTTGTTGAGGGTTAAGCAATGTGTATATGCCAGAGTGTGCAAACAAATAACTTTTCGCAATCGTTTCGAAGACACAAACTTTTAAAATATTTTCAATCGTTTCGTACATGAGCATAACCAAAACAAATACTTTTGCAATGACAAAGATTGCAAACAATACAATTGGCTTTTCACTCATCTGCTTGCTTTAATATCCTGTTTCAATCGTACAACTGCAAACGTATAAAAGCGGAAATGTATTTTGTTGAATGGTTCATTTTATTTAGCATAAATACATTAAGCCATTACTATGATGAGCAAATCATTCGGGAAACGTTTGCAAATGTACATATTTTCTGAAAACTTTATAATTTTGTTTTCATTCATTGCTTTTCTAGCTGCGTACATTTAAGTTAATGTACATTTAGTGTACACAAGAACAAACAATGCAAAACTAAATTGGACTGTCATCCTCGTTGTTTTTGTTTTGTTATGGTTTTACACATTGAAAAATACAAAACAAAACGAAAACAAAACGAAAGAAAACAAAACGAAAGCAAACATTTCGTTTAGTTTATTTTTAGTTTTATTGTTCCCAGTAGATGTTTTTTAACAGGCCACTGCGTGCAAAAGAAAATAGCTGGGAAGCACTGGTGTCTCAAATGTTTCGTTTTAACCAACACAAAATGTATATGTATCTGTCCGATTTTACCTACTATCCTATTCCAATGATTAAATTACCTACATGGAAGGATTTTTCCCTCCGTTTTGGCATCACTGTTCTACACTGCTAGGTCTCTATAAGATAGTTCAGTGACAAGTCACAAAGTGCTTACAAAGTATCAATTAACCTCATCCTAGGCCATTCCCATGTAAAACTGACTCGTCCTCTGGTCGGACCGGTCACGCGACTTCTTTTGTGTCAGTTCCATTTACCGTAGGGTCATACCTCGACAGCAGTTCCACTCATCGATTCCAAAAAGTATCCTATCTCTCATCTAGAACCAACCATTCTTACTAAAGTATTCATTTAATTGGGTTTCTGCTTTAATCTGTTAATCGGTCGATTAATTAATCGAGGTTTTGGCTTAATCGGCTAATAATCGGTTAATTGCAGTATTAACCGGTTAACCGATTAATGAAGTTTTGTCATAAATCAAGTAATTTTAGCAAACAACATTGCATAAATTATCTTTTATTTTGAATTTATTAGTAAAAAAATAATAACATAACAAACATAACAATTCTTGAACTTAATCAAGCAAAAAAAAAATCATAAATATGCATTCATTAAAAAATTAACAAGTTTGTGAGACCATATACCAGTTATTTCAACAGTTTAAGGAGATCTTCTAAAGCAATCTTTTAGAAAAATAATTTCTTTAGTTTTGATCAAACTTGGCTTGAAAAAATCCGTTCATTTATCGTAGATGTTGAAGAAATCGAAAGCAATCCATAATACAAATCATCTAGTTTCTCAGTCCTTTTCCTGGATTTCTCTAAACTTATAAAATTTTCCATTATGCCATTTTTTAAAATTTTCAACACTTCTAATTGTTTCGGTTATTTCTGCTAAAACTAGGGATGTAACGATACGCGGTTTTGCCGATCCGATAACGACACCGATACTCAAAAAGATATATCGCCGATACCGATTCCGATACCGATACGCATATTAGAATTGAATTCAAGTCTAGATTAACAAAACTAAAGCAGGGCATTTTTTTATTATACAAAATTACGGCGTAAGAAATTATTAATATTTAAATTTGAATTAACCCAGTATAAAAAATTGGAAGTAATTTTTAAGGAACTACATTCAAAAAGAATCTATATTAAAAATATGCAGATAATTAGTAGAAAAGCAAGTACAAGTTTATTTCAGTTATATACAAATTTTTAATTCCTTTATAATTTTAAAAAATACTCGAAATGCTTTTTAAAAATCGATTTTTTAAAGGACATTTATCAAGTAATATTCGTCTATGCAACTTAATAGCTTAATTGCTAAAATTCTTCTAAAAGTTTATATTTATTCACTTAAATTTACATAAAAACACAGTTTTGCGTTTAAATTCGCATAAAAAGAAACAAGTTGCGAAAATGGGTAATTTTTCATCCTTTTGCCTTGGAGAAAAGTCATTATAGAACACCGAAAAAGAAATTTTTCCTAACATCGCTTCCGATTCGGTGATTGGTAATCGAAAAAGAAAACTTCTTGCAATGACACTTCCGAATCGCGAATTCTACATTTTCATGACTTTTTTTTTGAGAATAAGATTTAAAAAACAACGAATTGAATTCGAATTCATGGTAAATTTAACAAGAAATAAATTATGTTGTTTACAAAATACCAGCGTAAAATATTATTAGTATTTAAAATTGATATTAATAAGATTTGAAAAACAATGAATTGAATTTAATTCATTGTAAAATTAACAAAAATAAATTATTTGTTAAAAAATAAACTCTGAAAAAAGTGTAAAAAGTATCGTCGTATCGACAGTAAAATATCGCCAATACCGATGTATCGGAAAATCTGAAGTATCGCCGATATATCGGAATCGGTATCGGTTACATCCCTAGTTAAAACATTTCTTGTACTACCCAGCAAAAATAAATTTGGTACAAGGAAGCAGGTAGATTAATTAGAAGTGCTTCGGCGATGCGGAAAAGCACACAGTGCATCCCCTCTACCTTACGAGGATGCAATAACGTAAGCGAGCGAAGAAACTTACCACAAACACGATGAATTTGGTTAGCTATTTATGTTTTTTCATATGTTTTAAACACGAAGTTTTTTATTCAACTCAAACTTTTTTATAGTGCATCATCTCTCGCTTACGTGGGTACAAATATGGATGCGAGTGTGATTTTTGCTTCGTAATTTAATTTTTTCGTACTTCCATTGAATTGTGTACGAAAATAAATGTGCCTCGATGGCTTAGTGGTTAATATTCTAGTCAACCATGCGGAGATCGTGGGATCGATTCCTGATTTAATACGCGAACAAAAAGTATTTAATAAAAGGAAATTGTAGTGTAATATAATTTCCAATTGTATTTGTACCATTTAATACATAAATAAATATAAAAACAATATAAAATAATGGCAAAAAAAAAATTATGCCAAGTGTGGTAAAATTGTGATATAAAGAGCAAAAATTTTTTTAATTATATACATATAAAAAAGACATGAGGTTAATGCATCTGGGATGCGCAGAAAGAAGCTCATGCCTCCAGACCTACCAAGTGGGACATCCCATACAAAAATCACATAATACCGAAGCAGGTTGGTAAGGGAGAGTACCGAAATCTCTCCCTTACAAACCTGCTTCCGATAGACGGATATTCTTGCTGGGTACTATCGATAGTTTCTTCTGCCGTAAGGTAATCTTCTAATTCATGCTGGCAGAGCTCAGCGAAAAAAAGTTTATTTCCGAATTCCTTAGTTTCCGTTTTTGTACTGTATTTTAAAACACTGTTGCTAGAAGGAAATATTCCTGAGTGGAGGTATAAAATAATAGAATTCGTCTCTCATTAACTCTAGTCCTTAGAGTTTTAATTAAATATTTGACAACAGTATTAGATTTTATGAAACTATTAAACAAAAACTTAATACATAATTCCCTCAAGTTCAATTAGATTAGCCGAGTCTTTACTAAATTCTTTTATAGGCACGTCCAAAAATTTTAATGTTTTACTTAAGTTAAAATCACTGAACACACTTATTTGATTGTATGAAAAGTAATTTCTAAACCCATACATTTTGTATATGAGACGAAACAAATAATTAAACACACAAAAAATACGATATAATACTACAAAATAAGTAAATTTTTAATTAACCGGTCAGTTAATCGGGTGGTAATTAACCGGTTAACCGATTAACGGTTAACCGAATGAATACCCTAATACTTACCGTTGAACACTAATTATGGTGTTGAAAAAATTAATTACATAAAAACTAGCCATATTTTTAACATTATTCCAACTTGTTGAAATCATAAAAAATATTGTCAAGTACCTAAAATGTCAATCGCAATTTAAAACATTTTCATTGCCAAACAGTTTTTTATCGCCACGCTTGGCGACAAATCGAAATATCTGACAACACTGGTCTATATCAATAAAGTTCTGATATCATAGAATATTAAGATTAAAGTTTTAATACTGCAATAATCACTTTGGAAGCTTAAAAAGAAAGCTAAATTATACAAATATGCGTATGCATATGTACCTACCCTGGAGGAAATGTCGATAGTAAAACTATATTGATTCACTATTGACTTTGTCCCCAGTACAACTGACTAAATGTCCAGACAATGTTTTGTGCTATAGACATTTAGTCAAAGTTCAGACGATGCAAGTCTTATTGATCAGCTTATTATTCAGCTGTGAGAAAAACAGAGACGTATGTATTCATTTCTCTGTCTTTCTCACAGCTGAATAAGAAGCTGATCAATAACACTTGCATCGTCTGAACGTTTACTTAGCATGTGCTTGTCATTGAGATTCCACTAGTGACCCCGGAACTATTGACTTACTATAGACTAGGCGGTTCTTATAGGACCACATTGATATTTTGGCACCGTAGATTCTCTAGTGCATTTTAATGATTCTAGTCAACACATATGAAACGTTTTAGTATCCCGGTTGGCCAACACATCGCAGAGGACAGTTTCATCAACGAATACTTAAGGAAATTTCGACATTTGTCATGCACGATATTTGTCGATTACAGTTTCTTTTAAAACAATCTAAGAGAAACCGTACTCAAAGAATGGGTAAAAGAAAAACTACTCAACTGGTCATGCCAACTAGCCAAATGAACTTCTTGTGGACATTATCGCTCCGTCTGTCACCAGTTTGAATCATTTTGATGCATTCCTGCTTGCTAAAATTGAGCTGACGGAAAGTTCTGTTACAATGTCTATTAAAACTTCTTGTATTAAATACTCTCTGAGCGACAAATTCCGCACATTGTTATTGTGAACACGTGTAAAAAAGAAACAAACGAAAAAATGTAATGGGGACATTTCTGAGGATGTTGTCATTTACATTGTCATTAATGAAAATATGGATGACAGTGTCGCTCTTGTTGTCATGTATGAACTTAGCTGTCATTTGTTCGAAAATTTCCTCACTGATCTGTTTGAGCTGTCACCGACAGGTCATCGATGCTTTAACATTGTCATGCATCGGTCTGAAAGACATGGCCAACCGGATAGGTAAGCCAATTAAATTATATTTTTTATGTAAAAAACTTCTCTTCCCATTAAAGGCAAAATAGCAAGTGTAGACGATTGGTTAACTATGTCACCAAAAAGTCACCAAACTTGTCAACAAAAGTTGTGACGTGGGGACACTTGGCCCCTGGCTTCCTTCAGGGTAAGTACATAAGTACATACGTATGTACATAAACCCACACTTACGCACATATATACATACATATATATTAAGATACATGTGTGTTAAATACGAGTACTAAATTATATACAAACATACATATGTAAATACGTACATATATGCATACATATAAATAAAAGAATTCTTAAAAGAGATAAATAAAATGTTATTACAAACAAAAACTTTAAATAGAATTTATAAAAAAATAAAAAAATTACAATAACTTTTCGCAAGGCCCCCAATGAACAACATCGAATGTACAACAACAAGCATGAGAGACCCAAACAATCCCAAACAAACTTGAAAAAATATACAAAAATAAAACACACTCATATCATCATCTTACACTCCCCAACCATTCAACCTAACGACTGGCTGGTAAATACAGCAAAATGTCTTAAGACAAGCCGCCACACATTCTTTGCCAGGCTTTTTTAGCTTCCGTAGATACGCCTTGGCTGTATACAAATACATTTGTTTTAATGTCAGTGTCTGCTTAAATTTTAGAATTTACACAAAATACAGTAATAAAACTAATGTAAAAAATTGTATAAAAAGAAGTTCAAGTTCAACATTTACTTGACGATGACGACAAATAAAAACGCGATGTCGATGTGTATGATGATGATGATGATGATTTGAGAGACAAAAAAAAAAAGAAAAGAATAAGACGGCTAGCGAATGATTTAGGACTCTGCATGGCAATTCAATATAATAACGGACAAACAGATGTAGGCAGCCAGACGTTATGTCAGATAGACAGTCAAGTAAATCGAGCAAGTTATAACAAAATTATGGAAGTATAAATGTACACTGGAGCATTACTACTTGAATTTTTTGCAAATATCTAATGTTGCATAGGCAAGCCCGAGCTACAGGTGAGCGATTGTTCGTAGAAAGCCGCATAGGTTATAAATAGGGATGTAACGATACGCCGTTTTGCCGATCCGATACCGATTCCGATACTTAAAAATAAATATCGCCGATACCGATTCCGATACCGATACGAATATTTAAATTGAGTTCAAATTTAGATTAACAAAACTCAAGAAGGGACATTTTTTTATTAAACAAAATTGCAGTGTAAGAGATTATTAATATTTAAAATTGATATTAACCCAGTATATAAAATTGGAAGTAATTTTTAAGGAACTACATTTTTATTGCTTCCAAATAATCTATATTAAAAATATGCAGATCATTAGTAGAAATGCAAGTACAAATTTGTAATTCCTTTATAATTTTAAAAAATGCTCGCCATGCTTTTTAAAAAATCGATTTTTAAGGGACATTTATCAACTATTATTCTTCTAAATAACTTAATAGCTTAATTATTAAAAGTCTTCTAAAAGTTTATATATATTCACTTATTTTACATGAAAACAGTTTTGTGTTTAAATTCGCATAAAAAGAAACGAGTTCTAAAAATGGGTATTTTTTTCATCCTTTTTTTGAGGAATCATTATAGAACACCGAAAAAGATATTTGTCCTAACATCGCTTCAAATTCGGTATTGGTAATCGAAAAAGAGAACTTCTTGCAATGACAAGCAAATGTGAAACTAATTAGAAATTATCCAAATTTGCAATATTTCCGGATCGCGAATTCTACATTTTTATTACTTCTTTGGAGTGTCTTTTTTTGCTGGGAATAAGATTTAAAAAACAACGAATTAAATTTGAGTTCATGGTAAAATTAACAATAAATAAATTATTGTTTTTGCAAAATAACAGCGTAAAATATTATTAATTTTTAAAATTGATATTAATAAGATTTAAAAAATAACGAAATGAATTAATGTCTTAATTGTGTAAATCACGTCACCAAAGTGAAATTTGTATACAGAACAAAAACAAAATTTCAAATATTTGATAAATTTATTTTATTTTTCATAAAAATTTTAAAATATTTGATAGGTAAAGCAACGCTTTAATTTCTATACGTTTGTTTGGTGAAAAATTTTTATGAAAAACAAAAACAAATATTTGAAATTTTTTCAAATTTATTGTTGCTTTAACATAAACTTCACTTCGGTGATGTGATATACACAATTAAGGCCTTAGTTCTTGGTAAAATTAACAAAAAATAAATAATTTGTCAAAAAAAAATTGAAAAAATTTTTAAAGTATCGTCGTATCGACAGTAAAATATCGCCGATACCGATGTATCGGAAAATCTGAAGTATCGCCGATATATCGGTATCGGTATCGGTATTCGTTACATCCCTAGTTATAAATCTATCAATCTAAGTATAGCCCAGTCAAATAAGGAGAAAAAAGAGGCCAACTGCGGAATCAGAGATAATAAGCCGTAAATTCGTATACACCTTCATTTTGGTGTTATAAAAGTGTCTCAAAAGTCCCATAAAATCTAGTGTCTGCGACGCAAGCTATTTAAGGTCAAAGGTTACAAAAATCACTTTTTCGCGATTATCTCGGTTTCTATAGCTCCAATGATGTTAACATTTATTGTAGAGCATAAAATTTGCGACAAATTTTGTATTAAAATTTTTTCATACGTCCACCCGTTTCTGAGATAGAGGGCAGAGAGTCCGCAGCGCTCAGCCATACTCACTGCAATGCAAGGTCAACCGTGAATCTCAGTAAATAATACCTTGTTTAAAGTAACGAAATGAGAGATAATAAGCTGTAAACTCGTAACGCCTTCACTTTGTTATTATAAAAGTTGTCTCACATGTCTCATAAAATCTCGTGTCTATGCCGTAAGTTATTTAAAGTAAAGGTCACAAAACACTTATTCGGCTTTATTCATGTAACAAATCTTATTTTAAGTACGACGATGTTTATAAACTTTATACACACCCATACTCGTACTGTGTTGGTGTTTGTTTGGTTTGATGATAGCCACAATTCACTGATGTGTTCTTGTGGTTGTTTTGTTCCTCGGGCATAACCGACAAGGAGTGACAAACGTCGTATTACATGCTTGATTCAAGCCCATACTTGAATCAATCCCACCGCAAACTTAAATCAATCGTACTGCGCAGTATAATCAATCCCGCCGCGTAATTGAATCAAGCCCGAATCAGGCTTATTTTTCCTTGTTTAATCGTTGAATAGACTTGAAACTTAATATTTTTAATACTTAACCAAATTTAATACTTTTACTTGTTTTAAAATAAAATTTAGTTTTGTTCATTCCTGGTATTGAACTTAACTCATCATGTTTGTAAGCCACTGCCTTAGGCAACTCAGCTATATCAGTACATGTAGGAAGGACACCTAAAATCTAGTATACAGCAGCAGTATGTAATATGATACATATTATACATTAATTCCTGATGTTCCTATAAGGAGCTAATAAGGAGTAACTTGTTCGTTCCACTCGGATCTGTCGGATGCAATGGTTTTAGTTTCTCTCCAGCTTTTATGAACTCTCGTCACATCAATCTGCCGCTTCCATGTGTAATCAGGTCGTCCTCCACGCCTGCTTCCCTGGGGATTCCATTCGATTGCCTTCTTGGCAATATCATTATCATCTGTACGTAGTGTGTGACCTATGCACTTGCATTTGCGTTTACATATTTCTGTTTGTATTGGAACTTGTTGAGTTTTTTCCCCAAAGACGAGAGTTGGAGATTGTATTCGGCCAATATATTTTAAGAAGTCTGCGAAGACAGTTGTTGGCAAAAACTTGCATAGATTGAACATCAGAGCTAGCGGCATTTCATGTTTCACATCCTTATAGTAAAACTGACTTTACGTTGGAGTTAAAGATTTTGACCTTCGTTCTTTGTGAATATTGGACGATTTCCACACGCTAGTCAACATTCCAAATGCTTGCCTTGCTTTCTTTACACGTGCCGAAACATCTACGCTGGAGCCACACTGCCTATCAATTATACTTCCAAGGTAGCAAAAGGATTTTACCTCCTCAAGATTCTACCTCCTGATGTTGTAGCTTGTTGCATAATGATACCTAGTACAATACTAAAGAGAAGTGGGGAGAGCATACATGGCGGACTCCTTTACCTATGTTTATCTTATCAGGAAGTTAATTTTCATGCAATATTATGCATTAGCATTAATTGATTTTATGAGAGAGATCAGCTGTTGCGGAACTCCCTTACATGCTAGCGCGTTCCAAATTGCTGTATGGTTGGGCGTGTCAAACGCCTTTTCAAAATCTATAAAAAGGATATACAATGGCCTATTGTTCTGAGACTATTGACATGGTCAACACAGGAATTTTCACGCGGAAGCCCTTGTTCTTTCCTCATACCGGCAGAGATTGCATCACAAAGCCTTTTCTTGATGACGTGGGTAATATCTTTTAGCAGCATATTCAAAAGAGTGATACCCTACCAGGTATTACGTTCTGATAAGTCTCCTTTTTTCGGTATTTTTATGATTACACCTTCCAAGAGTGAATCTGGTAAATAATTGGAAGACCAAAATCTATCTAACCGCTCATGTAACAGTAGTTTTGACCTTGTCATCGGATCGACCAGCAGCAATTTTGGACTGATATTGTCCAGGCCTTGATATTTGTTGTTTTTCAATGCTTTTATAGCTTCACATATTTCGGGAATAGAGGGACATTCCGTGGTGATATTATGGTTTACCTCATGTGACTCGCAGTCGCACAGTGGTTCATCTGAGTTGGGGGTTTTCCGCTAGCATGTTCCTGTAAAAAGCGTTCCAAATCTGCATCTGTTTATCGTTTGATATTGTTAGCTCCCCATTATCATCTTTGAAGGGCTTTCCACCATGTACAGGAGTCTTTGTTAGTTTACGTATAGCTCCATCTGTTCCGATTTGTTTCCGCATCCTTTTGTGCATCTTTGGCAATATTCTCTGCCCATCGTCTCTTATTGCGTTTGCGCTTTTCTTGACAGCTCGATCTAGATTGGAGTGCTTCTCTTGACTTGTCATCCTAGCGAGGCGCGTTTTGGAAGCGTACATGTCACTCATTGCTACTTTCCTTTCTGCCACCAGCTTCCATGTTTCTCAGACATCCATTCTTTCCGCCCCTTCTCTTTGAAGCCTATATTTTGAACGGCAGTGTCGATCAATGGGTGTTTAAGTTTCTAACAGCTATATTCAGGAGAAGTAATATAGCTTGGCATTGCGATTTTCAATGTTTCGGTGTAGTTCTTAGCAACCTCACGATCCTTCAGTTTATTTATATCGAATTTGAGTGTGTCAATTACTAAGTGGTGATCACTGGCAATGGCGGCCCCCTCTTATTACGTACATCTAAAAGAGACCCCCGCCATTTCCGGTTGATGGTGATGTGATCAATTCGGTATTCGGGCACATGGTCAGATGAAATACAAGTAATCTTCTGAATTCTCTTGTGAGGAAATAGTGTGCCACCAATGACGAGAGGGTTTGTAGTACACATTTCAGTAAATAGTTCGCCATTTTCCGCCATTCTCCCTAAGCCTGTCTGCCCATCGTACTTTCCATACTGCAATTTTCACCACCAACTTGCGCGTTGTTGGTGCCGGTTGGCTTGCCGTTTATTTGTCGGTACAGCACGAACAAACAAATTACCAACAATGAAACAACAACAAGAGCACAACAGTGAATTGTGGCTATAAACAGGCAAACAAATACCAACACACTAACGACTTTGTATAAAGTTTATAAAAATAGTCGTACTTAAAGTAAGAATTTTTGTACTTAATTTAAGAAATTTGTATGAGATTCAAGATTTTTTTTACTTGATTTAAGAATTTTATCCCGTTTTCGGTTTGATTTAAGTACAGTTTAGTGTTATTCGTACTTAAATTTTTGAGTACGACACGTACTCAAAGTAACTAGAAAACTCTTGAATTTAGAACGTCGTTTTTATAATGTATTAGCTAATAATAATACAAATTATTTCTTGTAAATTATATTTCAATGATATAATAACTTTATTCAAGGTATTATTCACTGAGATTCACGGCTGACCTAGCATTATAGTGAATATGACTGAGCGCTGCGGCCTCTCTGGCCTCTATCTCAGAAACGGCTGGGCGTATGAACAAATCTTTAATACAACAGTTTTTGCATTTGCACTACAATTTTTATAAAAAATGTTAGCATACTTGGAGCTATAGAAACCGAAACCAAAAACAGGATGCTTGCGACGCAGTCAAGAGATTTTATGACTTTTGATACAGCTTTTAGAACACCAAAATGAAGGTGTATACGAATTTACAGCTTATTATCTTTCATTCCGCAGGGAAACCCTAATATAACTGGGCTACATCGTGTCATAACCGCCAAAAAAGCTTAAGCAACATATACATATTTCGAAATTCGTTTTTTGAGGAAAAACTATTATTTACGGTAATTTGTACTATCTGGCAAAGCTTCAAAGTCATATCAAGTACCCTTACGGAAATACAGCAAAAGAAATTGTAGCTTAAGTGCATTTTATCATAAATTTTTAGTCTCTTTACTTACATGTTTTGTAAATGCAAAGTGTCGCTTAAGATAAAATTCTCTGTTTCAAGTAGAGCAAAACTAGTGTGAAAAACTGCAAGGATATCAATGAAACAGTTAAAGAACAGCTTGCTAAGGATAATAATTACTAGTTTTAAAATACATAATTTATTCAAATAATTGAAATAATTTTATTTAGCAGATATAAGAACATTATATCATAAGAACATTAAGAATATAATTCTTTTGTAGTTAAATAATTTTTTACAAAAATAATAAGAACATACATATCAGAGCATTATTAATAATTTGATTAAATTAACAGATTTTTCATGACATCAAGAATATCCGGAAAAACATGCGTTATCTTTTAGAAAAGTTTTTAAAACTATTAACATTATATATAACAGTCTACTACAATCCTATGTAGCCAATATCAAGGTTCTACTTCGATTTAAACCAAGGATAATAAAAAAATACTTCTCTTGTAATATGTACTTTTTGGCGCTTGAGCTTTTTTAGCGGTTATGGTACGATATTGAATGATACATACTTGTTGCTGATTTGAATGTGAACAAAACTGCCGAAGGCTTGAATGGTTTGTACTTGTTATTTAGCGCAGTGAATAAGAGGGCTCGATCATACTTGTTGCGGCGCTCTGGTAGTTACATGTATAATATATTTACGTACAACATTATACGCAAGATGTCATTTGACCACTTTCTTGTTATATATTAATTTGATACGTAATCAAAGACATTTTTTTAAACACGGTGGCTTAGAAACTAAGCTCGTATTTTAGAAACATATGGTTCAATTTTTGCATATCCTTAAATAAATGTAGGAGAAAACCTAACTGTACGAGACAAAAATTGCACTTTTCTGTGGAAATGCCCATATGAAAATAAGTTTTTCGCACTTAAAATATTTATATTCAAATGGTATCAAATTCTAACTGAGGCATAAACAATTTGAAGTGAAGAAAATAAAAGTGGTTGAAGGTATACTAATTTTATCGGAAAATGCATTTGAATTTTAAGTTATTTACCTTTACGCTATCCGTCTGTCTGTTTGTCCGTCTGTCGGGCACATGCTGTTTTCTCGGGAACTGTAAGAGCTACGGACCTGAAATTTTCACAGAATATGTAAAACGTTGGCCGCTACGACAACAAATATATGTCAGTTAAAAATTAAAGGGTGTTCTAAGGCGAGCAACGAAAAATGTTGAAATACTAATGTAATATACAGACACTTATATGGACCCCTTAGCGCCAAATGATCGTAAGCGACAAAAATTAAATTTTTCAGGAGAAGGGTCGCTTATTATATTTAAACAAGATTTATATTCAGAAACTGTCGCTTACGATCAAATTTTACAGCCTGTATTTCAAAAGTTATCAACAAATTTCACATTTTAATGATTTTAAACTATGGGTAGGCTCACAAAATTGTGTTTTCATTAAAAAAATTTGTTTCTTACAAAATGTCGCTTACGATCATTTGGCTCAAAGGGGTCGATATATAGACACTTTAAATTTTCAAAGTTCATGTTAATTGGTGTGATCTGTAGAATAGACTACACCAATTAACACCGATATTTAAAACAATAAAACTTAGAGGGTTACTGTAATTTTGACTATGTAATTTCGACAATTTGCTGTATCTTGGAAACCGTAAGAGGTAAAATCTTGAAATTTTAAAAAAAGCTAAAACTAAAAAATTCCAAAATTAAAAAAATGTCAAAACGAAAAATCGCCAAAATGATAAAAGCGCTTAAAGAAAAACAGCACCAAAATTAAAAATAAATCGAAAAAACGAAAAAAATCATCAAAACTAAAAAGATCGCCAAAAAAACTAAAAAAACGCAAAAAACGAAAAAAGCACTAAAACAAAAAACGCAAAAACTAAAAATATCATAAAAAAGGAAAAAAAATCGACAATACTTTAAGAAAATCACCAAAACGAAAATAAAAGGGCCAGAACCAGATAAAATCGCCAAAAACCGAAAAAATCGCCAGAACAAAAAAAAAATATGTCAAAACCAAAAAAAGACGCTAAAACTAAACAATCATCACAAACCGAAAATAAATCCCCAAAACCGTAAAAGCGCCAAAACTGAAACAATCGCCGAAACTAAAATAAACAGAATACCATTTAGGTACATAATATATTTGGTTTTAGCATGTAATTTATTTTTATATGAACAGTTGAAAATAAAATTGATATTCTTCTAATTAAGCATCATATTTTATTTATTTCTGAAAAAATCTCCTAATCCACTAAGTAGGGTGTCTGCCCACTGGGTAACCCAAAAAATCCCACACGGGTTCTTATGCTTATTTTGTTTACAAAAAGCCAAGGCGTCATATTCATTTAAACAAAGATGGTATAATTTTGAAGTTTTATTTACAGACAAATAAAAGGAAGTAATTATAAAATTCATAGAAACGAATGTATTTATTTATTTAAACAAAAATTGTTTATTATGTCAAAAAAATATAAGAAATACTTACAAAATTCATAAAAATATTAGCCGTGTTTAGGCTAATACTCCATGCAACATTTTACGAAAAAAATTTCGTAGTAATTTTTTTCGTAGAATATACGAAACTTTCGTGCATATTACGAAAACATATTTATCCAATATTTTTTTAGAATTTACGAAAGTAAAAAAATCTTTCGTAAACATTTTTCCTTGTTAAAAAATATATTTGAAAAAAAAAACATATCAAAATTATTTTTTATAAATCTACATGTTTTTCAACTGTATGTAAATAAAATATTTTTTAGCTTTTATATAATAAGTAAAAAGTTTCTCAGAGTATAGAGTAGGTTCCTTGATATATGAAGATTGTGAGTTCGGGTCCAATATGAGCCATATATGTTTTTTTACTTTTATATTTTGATTATTTTCGTATATTTTACGAAAGAATTTCGTGGTGCGAAACTACAAAATATTTATGTAATTGATTTTTTTCGGTGTACATAAAGTTATTTTAAGTCAGTTACCACTCTGGTGGATCAGGTTTTAAATACCGATAACCTTTTAAAAGAGCTAATGACTTTTCCAATCAAGACGATTTCTAAAGTCACTCCATATTAAACCAAAAGATTAAAAATTTATTTCTAGTGATGGTGAACTAGCAGGGCAATTCATTACTGAAGTGCAAAAATCGCTAAAGTTCACAGGTAGACATTATTAATTTTTGGCTTTTAATATTTTCCACCATTGTTTTTCATTTAATTTGATAAACAGTTCTTCCTTAAATAAAGATTGTGGCAAACAGGTTGATAGAAATTAGGGTGATTTTGACTTATGCATTTTTCTACAATTTTTTCATTTTCTTTACTATTTAGTTTTTCCGTATATTTGAGATGGTACATCTCCAAATAATGAGCTGGAAATCCTGCTTTGACAGTAGTATAGCATTGTACAATAAATTACACCAAATTTCAACGTCCGTTGCAATTGTAGTGCAGTCACTTTCTAAACTATTTAGAGCTTGTTGAACTGAAAGTAATATTTGTTGGAGATTTAAAGCTTCATTATAACACTGAACATTGGTTACCGATGCGATAACAATTATTGAAGATTTTCTTGCTAAATCTATACCGAAAAGGGCTAATTTGACAACATTGCTTATATCAATTGTTACATCAATATAAAAAACAAAAAACCCAATAAAGCTCAATAAACCCCAAGAAAACCCCGCCGGGCTGGGTTTTATTTACGAAACCCGGGTTTTTCCAACCATGCCACTAATGCCGTCTACCGTCTTCCTTCTTTTGCCCTGAGGCTTTCCAGGAGTTTTTTTTCAACCATTTTAGCTCAAATTCGTAATTTTTAGCAGAAAAATGTACAAGAACAAAAATTATTGCCACAGCAAAATTCGTATTTCAAATTCAGGAATTTAAGACATGTTAAGCTATTTTTGTTTTTTTTTTTGTGGTACTTCATATCTGTAAATTTCACAACGATGGGAGTTGCCGTTATGAATTTATAACATAAACAATTATGACGTAAGCAACACTTTTAGTATATTTTTATTTTAATTAAAAAACATTTTCCTATAAAATTTTGTTTATTTTTCGGCTACAACTTTTTGGCCGTTACGGATCGATACATTTGGAAACAATTATCATTGATAAACATAGATAGTAAGCTCTCGCACTGTCAATAAAATAATGACAACTCTCTTTACACATATAGATATTGTGAATTCAACAAAAATGAGAGGACACCATTTTTGCATTTCAACAAACTTAAGAGACTATAATTTTTCCACTTGAAAATGCACTAAATCGTAACTTTTTTTCCACGCACAAACACTTTTTAGTTTTCTTAAATTTTTTTTATTTGTTTTAATATAAATTTTATATTTCTTCTTGCTGCAATTTTAAAATATTTTTTTAATTTTTTGACATTTGTGTGTTGAAATTTATCAAAGTTTTCAAACCTATTTTTCATTGAACAGTATTGTATTTTTGTTCCTATTTGGGATAAAAATTTTTGCTACCAAATAGAAAAATTGCAAAAAAATGTTTAGCAAATCAATATCTTTTAGCTCGAATGTATTAAAAAGCATTCTAAATTCATATTTTCATTAATTAATACAACAATAATTGCATAAACTTCTAAAATTTAATGTATAAAAAATATAAATAGCTTAGAATACTTTTTGTTACAACCACGTGAGGTTTTAGTGGGGAAATTTTTATTTTAAATCAATACTAATACAAAATGTTCTACTAATACATCCTTAGACTTAGGTTTTTGACAGCACACTTAGGTTTTTGAAGTTTCTGTTTTGCCTCTATGTACCCTATGACAATTATTTTGTGTGATTCATTAAATGTTTTTGTTTGAACTCTTTTTTTTTAGCTTCCAACAAGAAAAGATTGGTGTTATATGTTAGAAGTGTGTACCTATCTGTGTGTTTGTGTCTGTCATTGTAGATCCATAATAACCACCGATATTTTGTTTGAAAGGTGACTTGATGGAGAGTGTTCTTTGCTAGGTTAGGTTAGGTTATACAGGTTGCCAGTTCAAAGTTTTAAAAACCAGCCCACTTGGGTGCTTCTAGGTTCCGTTGTGTTACCTGAAGCGAGAACGTGAAGATAAGAAGAACCCCCTTTCTACGTTTCCCTATTCGGATCACTGTTAAACGAACCCGACGATCGAATGTAAGAATTTATCCATCTAATGTCGCAGTTTGATAGGGCTGCTAGATCCTGAAGCAGCGGGCTGCCCAGTGAAAGCATCCTTTGCTCAGAGAGAGCGGGGCATAGACAGAGGAGGTGCTCTACATTTTCTTCCTCCTCCTCATTATGACAACTTCTACAGAAATTATTATACGGTAGATTCAATCTGCTAGCATGCGCACCAATAAAACGGTGTCCTATAATTACCGCCACGTGTGAGTATTTGCCTACGAGGGGTCCCCTCCAGGATTGCAGATCTACTACAATCGTATTAGGACCATATTAACCTCGAAGTCGAGCAGGTGACCTCGTTTGACCATCTGGTCTGCGCGATCACAAAAAGTTCCTGCTGAATATGAGATTTGCAGCAGTTTAGCGGTACGCCAACCTTTTGATCCGTGTCTCGAGGGTGCATTCGAGCCTCGGATTTGGCTAGTTCGTTCGCAGCAATATTTCCGGGCATATTGCTGTGCTCTGGGACCCAGAGTATCTCTAGGTTTGAATGTCTAGCTATCTCGTTTAGAGACATCCGGCATTCATACACCAAAATGAATGTCGTGTAAACACCCGATAGATACTTGAGTGCAGCGTTGCTGTCCGTACAAATTTGTTCTTTGCTATGTTTGAAGAAAATATTCTCAGAACTTTAGAAGTTATTACCTCTTTTCTAGCTTTATCTTCCTGAAGCAGTGTTTCTGCTTCTAATTTAGTTTCGATTTCGAATTTAGTTTCTTCGTTGAAAGGTGATTTGATCTGAAGTCGGTCTAGCCGTTGTCATCCATATTTTTCGGGGGCTTTCAAAATTATTTTGATTTAATGTTATTTTAGTATGGAATACAGCAAAAGATTTATAACATTTTTTCAGTAAAAATAATTTTTAAATCCGTTCTTTTATTGGTCCGTATTTAGTCAAATTTACGAATAGTTTTTATTGTGAAAAGTAACTGAAGGCTATCAATCCTTGCATAAGATGATGATTTAAAAGTTCCAAGGAATACAATGTAAGCGCTGAAGACGATCTACACTCTGAAAAACCAATGTAGTGGGTAAGGAAGGACCTCGCTAAATATTAGTGGAGCGTGCGGTATAGGGTGCAATTGACACCTTTACAATGTAAATTACAAGAAAAATTAACGAAAATTTTACCTTACTTAGCAAACATTGCTTAAAAATATTTTGGAATAAACAATTGGGATGCTTTGCCTCATCAGTTATAGACGGTTAGAAAAACTGAAGCATTGATATTCTCACAAATGCAGGATACTATTGTTATAAACCGTTTTTAAGAAAATACCTCAGATAAATACGGAGTTTGTAATTTACGTATTCTTAAAAATTTTTAGCAGCATCACGAAGGTTAGAGGGAGGTTAAAAAGGTGTTATGTCATATGTGAACAGCCCCTTTGCACTAGTTAAAAAAATTTGGGTCGTTTTTGATACAAAAACGAATGTATGTATGTTGTTTGTGACCAGTGGTTTAGTTTGAGCCAGTTTCAAGCAATTTTTTTATTTTTCCTATGTTAAACGCTCCATAACTTGGGGACCACTGGTGAAATGTTATTTGCACAAGACTGAACTGCCATACCGAGTTTTATTCAATTACTGATTGGATTTATACGAACTAAGTGACTTACAACATATTTCGGAATTTCTGCAAGCTCGAAGTCCATTGTAGACCCATTGTTTCTAGGGCAAAGTTGCTTAGAGCTCTTTATAGAACTATTTGCTGCTCTACGATTTTCTATTTTTCTACATCCTTACAAATCGACGTACGCTAATGTATGTATAGATGCTTTATTCACACATGTTGTTGGAGCATTATAATAAAAAAGGAACTGTTTTGGAATAAAGAAGAAACAAAAAGCAAATATTAAAATGCATACATATTATATATTAAAATGCATACATATTACGATCAAGTACTACTTGTATCGGGTATTTTTTTAGGGGCAGAGATTTTTAAGTATAAATACAACACAGAGAAATGTTTTTATATATATAGGATGTTTAAATATAACTTCGGGTGGTCGTCACGACTTTTAAGTACATGTCATATGTATGCCCAAAGGACCAAGGATTTGTTAAATTAATAATTGCACAAATATGTGTGTATATTCTTCGACATTTTTCACATACAAATTTTCAAAATAAGTTAATGTATAACAATTTTACTTAAAAATGTATGTATATCTTCCATTTAGTTTCACACACTTTTGTAGAGCGATGGTGACCATGCCCTCAATTTCCTATGCTCGCGAGCATAGGCTATTTTTTACCATCAATACACGTACAATGTGTGTGAGACTCACAGCCTATCTTTTTAGCCTCGAAGCACATACACAAAAAAAAGAATAAGATCCCAGCGGTAAATTGCAGGAGTAAAGAGGCCTTCTAGAAGGCATTCCATACTCATTTCAATTTTACCCATGCCTTATACAGTCATGTCCCAATGTAGGACTTCTTACAGGCCTCTTGTAGCATGTCATTTTGAAGGCTATCTAAGGAAGGTCTGTTAAAAAGTAAATGCAGGTGCACATTTTTTTCTCTTTGCTATCTATTTTTACGTCGGCTTCTTTCGGTTTGATTAATGTGATTTTTTATTTCGAACTATTTCTTTTCACACCAAGTAATTGTTTATACATTGAATTGAACATAATGTAGTTTCGCCGGAATAATTATAAATTAATCAGCTCCGACATAATAGCAGCATGTGCGATGTCTCTTGTTGTGAATTTCAGTCTTATATACAAATTACATGTGAAAAAAGAATATTTGTTATTTCCAAAGCACTTTTTTATTTTTATTTT
Organism: Panzeria rudis; assembly: GCA_956483635.1. Taxonomy (NCBI): domain Eukaryota; kingdom Metazoa; phylum Arthropoda; class Insecta; order Diptera; family Tachinidae; genus Panzeria; species Panzeria rudis. Next base: position 117,198,581 of record OY101448.1, read on the forward strand.
TTATCTAAAAAGACAATACTTCTTCGATCTTCTCTGCTTTAAGAAGGGAATGTGAAAAATTAAAAATTAAGGTATTACTTCCATCTTTCCTTCTATAAGAAGGCAGTTTGTATGTTTATCGGTCTTGGAGGCCTTCCAAAAGGCCTGGAATTTGCAGGCCTGTTGACTTTTACCACTGTGTTAGAGCATATTTGGATACAACTGGTGTAGACACGCAACTTTTCATATCTCCAGAGAGAATAATCTAATGGTGGTCAGTCAACAGGCCTGCCATATATGCCAATTTTTTGCTTCAAAGTTATCAAAATGTCGATTTGCCGATTTTTGCTCCAAATATGGCGATTTTTCGATAAACACTCAAAACAATTTATCTTTGTTTATTTTAATATAATTTATTAATTTTTGGCAACACTGGAATGCTTGTTACATTAAAAATTTACTAAACTGAAATCGATCGTAGCTCCCAAACGCTACGACGTCAAAGACACACAGATTCAGCAATATACATATAGAAAAGATATGATATCTTCTAAACGGCTGGACCGATTTTCTTCAAACAAAGCTAAGAATACGCTCGATCAAGTCACCTTCCAAACAGAAAACCAAAACTTATCAAACCCCTTTCTTTGGTCTGCGGCGAAAATAGTACTGTTTATTGTTGTAGAATCACGACATTGTTGCATTTTTAAATTAACTATGGTTGTGGTCAGAATTTTTTTAGACAATATTATATTGCTAAACGCAACCATGTTGAAATTTTTACGAATGCTAATAATGTGATGATTAAATGTAAACATGAGTTTGCTTGCCGTGTCCCAATTAAGGTTTACAATTTTTAAAAATAATAATAACTTGCTTCCTACAATCATAAACTAATTCACGAAACATGACATTGTTGACGAAACCATTTCACAACCACGTCTTTTCTCCGCATGTACTCCCATTCTTACTAAATGTTGTAGTATATGGACTTTCAGAGCTTATTCCAGGGTGACATTTGTGTGTGAACTCGATTTCAGCCAGTTTCACCATATTTGGTTCCTGGTCTAGAATAAAAGATCGCAGCAAGTTTTCTTGCAATAATTAGTCAGTCTTTGACTACAACATTTTGAAAAGTGCTTTTTACTATTTCTATTATCGTTAATTAGGTAAATCTATCGTTTTAAAAGTAAATTTTTATTCCTTTATAACTTCGCTGTTAAGGATTACATTTTCAGTGTCTATATCTCAAACTAAAAGAAATTATTGTGTAACGGTTAATGTAAACAGCCCTATTGCTCTAACGGTATGGAGGCTACTTGTCCAGTTTTTCTTAGCTCCCGAGCAATTTTCATCAGATGTGGCTTGGCTTGAATAACCCGTATTGTCAACTGTTTTTTTCTCGGTCATGTTTCGTCATCTGTAACAATTGTCTTTTAAATCGCAATGGTCGAAATTTCTTCAACATTTCTCCATTGCGCCTTTTTTGAGTAATTGTCAAATTCTGTGAGAACCAACGTTTACGATGCTTAGGAATGCCTCAGTCTCACTATGTATCAAACGCCGGTAGCAAATGAAATGAAACCTTTTGAAGGAAGTTTTATATGTAAAGCTAAGAACCTTCATTTATCCAATAGCAATTGTTGACCTCAGATGACGACTTCAAAAGCTTTATAAGTATAAATTTATTATATTATTATTGAGATTATTGTAACAATGTTTTGAAACAATCTGTATATTTTGCGTGTTACTATAAACTAATATGGTGTCTTTTATAAAATGTGAAAATAAAATTATAATCTTTTTGTGTATTGCATTGCCTTCACTCACCTAATCACCCTCTTAGCCAGTTTCTTGGCTATTAAGCAATGTGTTTTTAAATTCACAATTTCTGTACGTTAAGATTTAAATTGTTTTTTATTCATGAAGCTGTAGGTGATGTACTAAATATCCTTTACTAAAGGATATTTAGCACCATTTTTGCCATATATTATCATTCATTGATTTCTTTTTATCTCTTTTTATGTAAAATGAATTCACTTTTTTATACAAATTATAAGTAGAAAAATGTAATATGCATGTGCATTCTCTTTCACATTTATGCAACAACACAAACAAAATATTCAAATATTCGCACACAAGAGTATGAAGTGCATTAAAATTGAAGGGATAAAATGGTTGCAAGGTCTGTTTAATGTTCCCTTGTTTGCTGTAATGTAGTTGGTGTTGCACATTTTAAATAAAAAAATTAATCCTTATGACAGTACCATACTGACACGATGCACCACTCATTCGTTTAAACATTTCTACTGCCTTAGTAAAGGAAAGAAATAATGCATGTAACAGCTATTATGTTTGAGTATAACTCGGTACGTGCAACTTTAAATGCACTCCTGCAGCAACATACTACAGCATACTATAAACCTATTTAAGCAACAACAAAAAACAGGAAAAATAACACAATAATCTATTTATGTGTAAGTAGAAAATTGTGTATGCATGTAAAATTCACATGAATATTATATGCAGAAAAGCGTCATTCAGCCAATCCATTAGCAGCTAAAGTTTTGTGAGGTGGTGTGATCAGAGTTGCCAGAAGCTTTTCGAAGAAAATTATCATATGGGCAAATAAAAATCATACTTTGGTATAAAAAATCATCATAAATTTTTTTTCAAAAATTTTATTCAAAGCACAGTTGAACGAACAAAATTTTAGAACAAACTAAAATAAAAATCCAGGGGTCTAATCAACGTATTCGATATCGAGCAGAATTGATCGAAATTTTTCATTTTGGCATTATGGCATACGATATCGAATAAAAAGTATCGTAATTTGAGATGATAGCATTCGACATCAAGTAATTAAACATCTACGTCTATCGAATTGTCATTCGATAGGCAAGAGTCTATCGTATACACAATAATCTAATATTTATAGACAAACATATCTAAGAACTTTATTTTTATAAAAAAGGAAAGAATATACAATTTTAATTAATATAGGATATGTAAAATAAAATGAATAATAAATATTTCTACAATACAATGTATAAAAAGAGCTAATGGCAGAATTTATGATCCAGCATCCAAAGTTGATCAAAATTATTTAAACAAATTGTGTTTTGTCGTAAATTTAGCTGGCAAAGACTACACATGGTGATCCTTTACTAGTAGGGGGTTTGCCGGGATTTTCCGTCTCAAGAATTCCCGCGAAAATCGCGTAGTTTCGTTTCCCGCTTTCCCGGGAATTTTATCTCGGAATTCCCGGGACTAAAAATCTATTTATATACATAAAAAAGTACTGGTTTTGATACCCAAAAATTCTTTTCTTTTAAATTGTCATCGTTCATCATGAAATAATCACCCCTTTCCCATCTTTTGCGATCGTGAATAAAAAATCGAAAAATTCCCCTTATAATTTTTTTCACGTGGACTTTTTCCCTTTTCTCCTGTTTTTGCTCACTTTATTTAAGCAGGCGAAATGGATAATAACATCATGTACTTGCTATTTTATCCTTCTAATTAATTATTAAAGATTTAGTAAATAGTGTTCATTTATATTAATACTAACACATTTATCTTAACACTACCTCCATGCAACACTTTCCCGGCAGATATGAGCTAAGTTTCGCGATGATGGAATAGCAAATGATTCTTCCACGTCTGTAGAGAATCATTCATCACGTTCAAAATATATAAAAACCCAATTTTACTTACTCTTGAAAAATTTTAATTTAACACCAAAAGACTATTTGATTGAATTATGCTGCCTGCAATGGCTCGGGTACTCAAGGCATTGGATGCATCTAGCAATCCTGGACGAATAATTCGATTAACAACAATTTCTTTGATTTTTAATTTATTTTATTAAGCTTCTTCCTTATTTATATTCACTAAGAACTGATAGCGGGAAGAAATGTCCACGGGAAGTTCACGATAGCAATTTCATGGGAACATAAATTTCACTTGTTATTCGCAATAGGGGAGAAAATATCTACGTAAGGGGAAAGAAACCAACGAAGACTCAAAGTGTGTGTATATTAAATTATTTTGGCTTGAAGAACGAAGAGAAAAAAGTTGTTCCTTTAATTAATTATTTAAAAGAATCAAATGCTTATTGTAAAAGAAATCCGCACAAAAACATAAATGTGAAAAATAAGGCCAAGTTCCTATTTAAACATTTCGGCTGTAAAAAGTACTGAGATCAATATAAGGACCAAGTTCTTGATAGGTACAATACCATCTCATTTCTAGGTAAACTGTAAGCTTGGCAGCATTTTCCCCATAATTCTTTCTCATATTGGAAAGGCAAAAGAAAAAAAATATTGCCAAGCTAACAGGGTACCTAGAAATGAGATGATATTGTACCTTCCAAGAACTTGGTCCTTATTTTGATCTCAGTATTTTGTACGGCCGAAATTTTTCCCGCTCTCCCGGGAAACAAAAAAGTCCGGGAATAAAAAACCCTATTTATTAGTTTAAATCTGATATAAAATCTTCAAATGAACCGTGTGCGTAAAGTGAGGCTGCTGCCGGCAAAGACGAATAATGGTCACTTTTATCTCTTATTTCCTCCTAATACGTATCACATTCCTTGTTTGATAAAGATAAATAAACAATGAACGATGCAGTTTTAATTAAAAACTATGCTCGTAAATCTATTAGAATTTGCTAGAAAATTACGATTCGATTCATATCGTATGCGGGGATTTGCTTGCTCGACACGTACCGAAATATCACTCGATACGATAGTGTACTCGATATCAAATGCCGTGATTAGACCCCAGTATTATAAGTTAAAATGATTTCTTTGCCTATTTTCTGCTCCCTAAAATATATAAAAAATCGCCATGACTGTCTGAAAAATTAAAAAAAACGGAGAAGCACTTCCATTAAGAAAATGGCAAAATTCGGGAACAAATTGCAAAAATTATAAAGAAGTTCGGAAAAATATAGAGAAATTCACTACAACATATTAACATCAGAAAACTGGTTCGATACGACTAAGAACTGTATACTAGGGTATTCATTTAATTAGGCTTTTGCTTTAATCGGTTAATCGCTCGATTAGTTAATCGGAGTTTTTGCTTAATTGGTTAATAATCGGTTAATTTCAGTATTAATCGGTTAACCGATTAATAAAGTTTTTTCATAAATCAAGTAATATCAACAACCAAAAATACATAAATTATTTATTATTTTGAGGTTATTAGAAAAAAACAATAACATAACAAACCTAACAATTCTTGAACTAAATCAAACAAAAAAAAAAGGATTCATAAAAATATATTATTAAAAAAATTAACAAGTTTGTGAGTACATTTTATTAGTTATTTCAATAGTTTGAGGAGATCCTCTAAAAAATCTTTCAGAAAAATAATTTGGCTTAAATTTTTAGGATTTAAGCGATTCTTTTCTTTAGTTTTGATAATATTTGTCTTATATAAATTCTTTCACTTATCGTAGATCTTGAAGAAATCGAAAGCAATCCATAATACAGAATATCTAGTTCCTCAGCACCTTTCCTGGATTTCTCTAAACATATAAAATCTTCCAATATGTCCTGCTTTAATTTGTTCTCTTCTAATCGTTTCGATTATTCTGTTAAAAGATTTCTTGTATTATTATCGATAGTTTCTTCTGTTGTTAGGTGATCATCTGACTCATACTGGCAGAGCTTAGCACCGAACATTCTGCAAAAAAGATTATTTCCGAATTCCTTAGTTTCCGTTTTTGTACTGTATTTTAAAACACTGTTGCTAAAAGGAAATTCTCCTGATTTTAATCCTAAGAATTTTAACTAAATCGTTGCCAATAGTATTATTGGCTTTTATTAAACTATTAAACAAAAACTTAGTACTTCCCTCAAGTTCAATTAGAGTAGCAGGGTCCTTACTATGCTCTTTTATACCCACGTCCAAAAGTTGTAAATTTTTGCTTAAGTTAAGATCACTGAACACACTTCTTTGTTTGTTTGAAAAATAATTTATAAACGCCTACCTTTTGTATATGAAACGAAACAAGTAATTAAACTTATTAAAAATATGTTATAATACTACAAAAAACTAAAAATTTTGTTACGTCGGTTAATCGATTGAAATTAACCGGTTTAACTGTTAATAGAAAACAGCCATTTTTAAATTAACCGATCTGTTAATTGGGTAGTAATTAGCCGGTTAACCGATTGACGGTTAACCGGATGAATTTCCTACTGTATACACTCTAATGATATTTAAACAAAAACTTGTTTTTAAATAACTATTCAATTACAATAAATGTTTTTTTGACCTCTTGATTGCATGAGCTTCCTAAAATTTTGAAAGAAGTACAAATTTCCTTAATTTCGAAAAAAATAATTTTAGAAATTTTAAGAAATTTTTTCCTTGACTTATTGTCATAATATTATTTTAAATGAAATTTATTCATTGATGGTTAAGCATTTTCTATATGCATTTCATTGGTGCTTTACCAAATCGTAAGTAGACTTCAACCACACTTTTTATCAGTTAAAAACTCTTGATCATATGTACAGACTTTCAAAAACCATTTGAGAATTTACAAATAGCAAAGGATTTTCAAAAATAAGCATACTAATTTGTATTCGATATGAATCTATTTCGAAATCAAAAATATACTCATTAGTCAGTCAAATAATAGCTAACTCAAAGCATCCTCTTTTTTGATACGACACAATTTAACTTGTCATGAACTAACTTGTGGTTAGCTGAAACTGATGCAGAGTGAGTGAGTACTGACTCATTCTGAGGACATTACGTAGAAAAATTTAATAGCATGAACATAAGTTAGCTTTTGAGCCAGCCATATCTGATTAACCATGAGTTAGATTTAAGTTAAATCAAATCCCGAGAGGGAAAGTTCAAATAAGGGACAAAGAAATATAAGGGACAAAACTTTTATGTGAAAAACTATTGAAAATTATATATTAATTAATTGATCCAAACAATCAGAAAACGTGAGGCATAATATATTACAATAACTACAATATTTACTGCTTGGCCCACTATGTCGACACGATTCTTTCTTATAATTACATTTAAAACAAAAACAATATTTTACAATTTGTTTTTGTTTTAAATGTAATTGTGCGAAAGAAAGAACCGTGTCGATATAGTGGACCTGGCAGTTAAAGTATTTCCAAGCAAGTAGAAAAAAATCATAATTTGGGAAAAAAAATCATCAAATTATATTTTGGTAAAAAAATCAGCAAAAATATGATAAAAATCATCATTCTGGCAACGCTGGTTGTGGTGGATGTACATATGTGTGTATTTGTGTGCCCAGGAAACATTTTTGGCCGACATGTCTAACGTCAGAAAAAATCGGAGACTTTACTAGACAATCAGCCGAGTTGTCTAAAATTCCCTCAGACATTTGGCAGAGCAGTAGGCAGTTTTCTGATACGGCGTTTCTGCACATTTTCTGAAATATTATCCGATTAGTATCAGAATAGCCTACACATTATTCGAAGGCAATTTAAAATCCTTTAAGACATTTAATAGAGTCGTCTGCATATTTCTGATCTACGTCTTACGACTTTTAGTATTCACTTCTGCACATTGTCTGATTTTAGTTTTCTTTATACTTCGCATATATCTCTTGAGAAGGTGTACACAAGTATTTGAGTTTTTAATCTTATAAAATACTGGTAAAGGTTTTCTGCATGGAGAATTTTAAACTCCAACTTTTCTCTGATATTAATATGCAGGACGTAAAAGGTATCAGATAAATCGGAAAAATTCTCTGATGTTTTGTCAGACATTTTTCCGACATTTATAAGACATGTCGAAAATTCCTATAGAGTTTCCCTAGAAAATTCGTAGGAATTCGTACAAAATTCTGTTAGACCTTTCGGTATAATTTTTAGAATTTCCTCAGACAAAGAGATCCGGTTTCTCATATAGTTTTCGGTACGTTTTCTGACCGACATCGAATACGAATTCGGCATCTTGTGCAGACTTTCTGACCGAAATCGGTAAAAATTGTTGGTGGGTGTATATGCTGCTTATGCTGCAACCGCCGTTTCCAACATATTATAATGAACACATTAAATATGGGCATTTCCAGGGAGAAGTCCACTTTTCGTAACGTAACGCCAACAAGCATTTAAACTGTGTTTCAGAGAAGACGTAATTTTATTTTTACTTCTCTATATGTATATATGTACATTAGGGTATTAACTTTTTGCAATTTTGGCGAATATCAAATTCTTCATCGCATAGCCGTATAGACCATGAAAAAATATTAAGAAATGATGTATTACTTTTTCGCGATCGCTAAAAAAGTTTCCGCACCAAACGCGATGAAGTTTTGAATATAAATTTTTCTCCTAAGTGTACAAAATAAACATATAATAACAAAATTTTAAGTATTTTCAAATAATTTCATGAATATAACAAGATCTTACCATTTGTACGAAAGAAGGGCGCAAAAAAATCCTGATATTATGACTCTATTTCGCGTTTTTTTATATGAAACGGTGATAATTTTTAGAAAAAAATACCTTTGCAGGTAAAAGTTTTATTTAATTTTATTTTGGACTAATTTTATTTTCTACTTTTGGTACGCACGAATGTACTAAAAAAATCTACTTAATTTGTATTAAATATGAGTTGAATCAAGGGAGGTGTCGAAATTTTTATTACAAGTGTTTTAATTATTGTTGTGTGTATTATATCGGGATTTTATTTCTTTTATGCGTCGCGTTATTTAAAATTAAATTTAAAATAAATTCAACTGCTATTACAAAAATTCCACTTGGTGGAAAAAGAACGTTTCCAGATTAACAAAGGCTTCAAAAAAATGTTGTGATATAAAAAAATGGACTTATCGCTATCTGAGCTAAACAGAATGCAAAATGAAAAACTTATTATAGGCAGATATAACGCATTGTATAAAGACAACAAAAATAAAAAGCAAAGGTATGTTAAAATTTCCGAAGAATTGTTTGCCCTCTGGATTAAGTTAAATTAAAAAAAATGCAAATGCATAATATAAATCGAAAAGTTGAAACTTTGATATACTACTTTATCAAAATGGTGATAATTTAATAAAATATTTAATATAACTACCGTATCAGATAAACTACAATCTGAATCGGAGATCCTTTCTGATTCAGATTCATCAGCAACGTTTTATAGTGATGATGATGAAGAAGACATTGATTTTGCACCTCCTGGAAGATCAAAACCTGATAAATAGGTCCTTAAAGCCAGCCGTTACATTAGTTAATAATGCAAATTTGAGACTAACAAAGCAGCAAAGTTATGTAAACAATTGGCTGAGTCGGGAATAGGAATCTCTATACCTTCACAAGCTGGTATCTATAAAGCGGTACTAAAAATCGCAGAAAATTTAGAAGAATTTTATACAACAACACTGCAGAATGAAAAATGGTGCATACATTTTAATGGGGGAAAAAATAGGTAAAAAAAGAAATACAGGTAGTTGTTATAAAAAATGAACACAAAGAAATTAAATTAGCTGTACTTGTACTCGACAATGGACGGGAGTTAACGATTTTCAACGGTCTCAAATTAATGGCAAAATAACCGGTGTTGTTGCTCTACTAAAAAAAGCATTTGCAATCAATTTTATTGTCACCACCACAATACATTGGTTGCCAGCATCATGTCTTTGATTTATTACTACGACATGAAATGGACGAACTACTAGGTGCCGCAACATCTTCTCCTAACATTGGACATGATTGGACAAGCTACGGGCAAAATGATACACTTATAAAACGTGTTAACGTAAAATGGAGACGACATGCAATTTTTATATGAACTTTGCCTAAGTATTAAGTATGTACTACAATGAAAATGGAAATTTTCCATATATCAACTTTAAATCCTTACCACCAATAGATGGAACGCTAGATGGAACTCAAGAGCCATTCTCGCTATTCTAGCATTTGTTCTTATACCCAAATATAGAGAAATGTTACAACCTATTTGTGATTTTATATGTGATGCATGATCACTGTTTCAACGAAAATCTTTTCAGTTTTAAACAACTCTCTAGTAAAATACAAAAAACCCACATGTGTTTTCTTAAACACTTTCTGCGTGAATCGTCTACAATTACAAATCAGCAGCGTAGTAATATATGCGCGGAACGAGTTATTAAAGTTGCACAAGATATTTTTCCATTATGTAAATCAACTCGCACTTTAAACTTAAAATTTATTTGATTAAACCCAAAAAATAGCTTTACATTTTTGTTATACAGTTACTTATTTAATATATTTAAAATATATAGCATATATAAACAATAAATGTACCATATATAATGTGTATGGAAATTAAAAAAAAAAAATTTTTTTTGAGGAGCTTTAGAAATTGCATTTGGTGCGGCCAAAATGGCCTAAAAAAATTATTTTTATTATCAATACCAAATTGCCCATCGCGTGGTGGGATGAAGAAATTTTGTCCAAAAAAAGTTATATCCCTAATGTACATACTTATGTATATGAATTTGTGTAGTCCGTAAGTAGCACTACGTTAAGTAAAAGTTTAGGAAAAATCGAACTATTTATGTACTTAGCTCTGAAACGCAAGTTTAATTCTAATAGAGTCATCTATAGTATTAAGTTACTTTTCGCTGGAAATGTCCATATGCAAAAGTTGATGCGTTTTGCATTCGCTCGTTTTTTTTTTGTTCAGTTGTTCTACGCAGCAAACTAAGAAAGAGGTTAATATACGCTCGATTATGTACCTTACAAAAATAAATATATGTATACATACATGAATACATTGCAAAAAATGCATGCATACATATGTACATATATGCATGTAATTATGGATGCACGATTTTTGCATATCCTTTTGTAAACATTCCCTATAAGCATGTGGAACTTTACTTTAGATCAGGAACCGGCAAACACATACTAATACATTTAGCTTGTATGGGTTTTATTTTGCAACTCTCCGCAGCGGTAAATAGAAGGAGTAAAGAGGCCTTCTATAAGGCCTTATTTAGCAGTCTGTAGTACTTCCACTCCCATTACATACTACTTTCTTTTTTACACGCGATGTCATTGCGGACCAAGGCCTTCCTCGACCCATTACTCAGCAGGCCTGATAGAAGACCTGGTATGGGAAGGTCTGTTAAACATGAAATGGAGGTACATTTTTTAATCTTTGTATTTTTATAGCGGCTTCTATATTTTTGATTATCGTGATGTTTTATTTATTTCGAACTCCTTTTCATCCAAAGTAATTTTTTACAAACAAAAGGGAAGCTAAATTTCATGTATTTATTTGGAATGAATTGAGCTTGACGATGCCTCTTGTACGTAAATTTCAGTCTTATATACAAATTATTTGCGAAAAAAGAATACGAGAATGTCTATTATTTCTAAAGAACATATTTTATTAAACAAAACGAAAAATCTAAAAATAGAATACTCCTTCCAAAAGAAACCAGTGTAGAGGCCTTGTAGATGGCCTGCCTGAGAAGGCGGAAAAGAATTACTTTTGGATCTTAAATTCAGGTCTTGAAAGGCCTGTTTAGTGAATGCCTCGTAAGTTTTACCGCTGCGTCGCTCTTACAAAGTTTTTGTTAGTGTATATCAAACAATAGCAAGAAACAAGCGATAACACAACCTGGTTGTTTGAATGGTCATGCCACACTGATTGATTTTATTTACTTTTAGTTAATACGTGTGAGTGCATACGTGTCAGAGTAAAAACCCCATCTGATATGTTTTGCCGGTCCCTGCTCTAAATAGATTTTGCATCTTATTATCTTCTGGAAGGTTGTGGGATGAAATTTTATAACTTCTAGAAAAAACATTACTGTTACATTATTTGCAGCAGTTTCTCAAGGCTTTAATCACTTCTGGTTGATAGAAGAAATAGATCAGGGATCTTAAAAAAAATGTCTTGCCATTTATAAATAATGCTTTGCTGTTTGCGCTGTAGCGAGTCCGTTATTTGTATGGACCATTTTTTATAAGAAAATGTTAAAATCGTGCCCTTCAGATAGTTGAGGCTTGATGATAAAAAAAATCTCTAAAAATTTCACAGCCGTGGGATCACTCCTGTGCCTACTAGCGGTTGAAATTTGATTAAATTACATTTATGCCGCATGATGACCCACAAGTCGAAAAATATTACCATATCATGAAAAATTTTATTATAAAAGTTGTCTGTAAAGTTTCCAGCAGCTTTTGCCTTACATACTTTTATCTAAATCGCATATTTAACAAAATAAACAGCAAAATATCGCAAAAGCCCATAACTATTAAAATAACAAAACAAGTGTCCCCCATACATTTACAAATTTCGGTAACCTTTTTCGTTCCCTAGAATATGAAGTTGTATCTTTGGTTATTTGGGCCGCTGAACATGAATCTGCACTCCAATTTGTTATCAGTTCTAGTTTTCGAGATATACCGTTATGTATACATTATATTCTACTGTATACATATGTAAGTAAACTATTAATTTTGGAAGAAAGAAAGCACGTTACAAAATTAAAATTAATTGTTATATACATAATAATAAAGAAAATGTTTTAATGCTTTCTTTTGATGTAAACTTCTAAATCAATATTTTCTTATTACAATTTTTTTTTGTGAAATTAACATTTTTGAGGTTATAAGTCATAAATTTTAGCGGGCAGGCGGCACGGCACATCTATCCCCAACCGATTGATCTGAAAACTTGAAAGGATAAATTTTTTATCAATATTCACCAAACTGTGGGTGAGAGTAAATGAAAATTGCAAAAAAATCGCCATATAGGTAAGAGTCACCCTAAAGTACAAACACGCACATCCGTTATTTTTGTCTTGTTCCTAAAATTTTTTTATGTAAGTTAGTAAGAGGTGTTGGTGTACCCTGCAGATAACACGACACGCATGTAAAGTATACTCCATAGAGGACTAAGACTAGTCCGAAGGTAACCCAAATGTATGGGGAAAAACATGGTCGATTTAACATTACGATGTCCTACGGCTGGACCACATAACCCAACTTTGCACTACATCGGAGTAGTCTCAAAACTACTCCATGTCACCACTTGATGGATCACTCAAGTGTTCGTGTTGAAATTGTTAAAACACGAGCACTTGTCGCTTAACTACAAACTCTTGTTTGCAAATGACATGGTCCATGTCTGCATTACATCGGGCTAGTCTTAAAACTACTCTAAGTCAATATTCAATGGAGCACTCAAGTGTTCGTGTTTTAACTATTGGACTCGTTAAAACACAAACACTTGTCGGTTAACTAGAAGCTATTGTTTGGAAATGACATGGTCCATGACTGCATTACATAGGAGCATGTTGTAACTACTTAAAAATGGACCACGGAGTCCAATATTATCTGTAGGGTATTTGCTGCATTGTTATTAGTGTGGCTATTTCAGCATTTTTGCAGCTAAATTGAGCATTTTTTATTTTGATTTAGCTACAAATTTTCCAATTAGCAGTTACGATTATTTTTTAATTATTTATTTGGCATTTTATAGCATTTTCCCCCAATAAATGAGGAGTTCTATAACAAAACGCAATAACTACATTTTTCAAGTTTTTTGATTTTTTGATTCAATCCTATTCTACACATTGAAATCTATATTACCTTTATTATAAAGCATTCCAAAACTCAATAACTACACTGCAATTCAATATCAAATATAATGGTTCAGAACAAAATGCTACTTACTTAAATTACATTTTGTCGTAATACTCAATTACTCAATTTAGACGGCAAAAACAAATAAACCAGAACTCAACTATTGAGTCCTAGAGCCCATTCTCAAAATTACAAGTTACAAATGTTACATATAAAATATCTACAAAACAAAAAAATTTATAAGTGTTGTTGTTTTGGAGTTATTTTACTTGAAGACTTGTAACTTTGAGTTTTGAGAAATGAGCCCCTGGGTCCTCGAAAATAAAAGTTTCAAGCCTACAAGTAAAATACCAACAAAACAAAAACACTTTTACAAAATATATTATTGTTTTGCGTGTATTTTACTTAAAAAAATGGAGGAGGTTATCGATTCGTTTTTTTAAAGGTTTGTTCACTATAAACGCTCCATCTACAGATCGATGTGGAAAAATGTTATTTCATATGAACGGGTATACATCCAGATTCTGTACACCGAAAAAATCTATACGTACCTACACGTTACGAAATATTTCATAATTTCGAACCAAGAAATTCTGTCGTAAAATATACGAAATTTACAAAAATAATCAAAAAATAAAAGTAAATAATTCTGGCAAAAAAAAACCGACTTCAGTACAAAGAGCAATATACTTGATGGCCTTTCATATAAACAATTTTGAAAATCAGTATGCAAATAGAGGAATTGTGGTCTAATAAATATTTTGGGTGGAGGCGTGGAAGACTTGCCCCACCGATTTTCGTAGAAAAATTATGCGACCAAACTCTAAGCACACCATTCCAAACAAAAAAAAAACAATTTTGGAAGTCGGCCCATAAGTGGAGGAGCTATACGATAATCAATATTTCGGGGGAAGGGGAAAAAATTATGGTACCAACCTGCAAGGAGGGCTTGCAGCAAATTTTCTAACTGATTTTCGAAAAAAAAAAAATGAAACAAAACTGTAGTCAAACCGTTTCAAACAAAAAACAAATGACAAAGTTATGCATGGGGCGAGTAAGTTTCCCCGTTCACAAATGACAGAGCAAATTTTCCCCTACAATTTTCAAGAAGAATTATTGGGACGGAGGCGGAGGGTGGAGCAAATTTTCCCCTACCATTTTCAACAAGAATTATTGGGCCAAACTGCTAGCAAATCCTTTCAAACAAAAAAGAATTTTGAAAATCGGTTCAGAAATGACAGAGCTATGGTTGGGGTGGGGGGGGGGGGGTTGGCAAATTTGCCCCTCCGATTTTCGACAAACAAATTTTGGGACCAAGTTTTGTCAAACCCTTTCAAACGAAACAAGAATTTTGAAAATCGGTTCACAAATGACAGAGTTATGCATGGGGGGGAGCAAATTTGCCCCTCCGATTTTCGATAAAAAATTTTGGGACCGATTTTTCTCAAAGCCTTTCAAATAAAACAAGAATTTTGGAAATCGGTTCACAAATGACAGAGTTATGCATGGGGGGGGGAGCAATTTTCCCGCCTCCGATTTTCGAAAAAAAAATATGGAACCAAAGTGCAGCCAAACCCTTTCCAACAAAAAAAGAATTTTAAAAATCGGTTCACAAATGACGGAGTTATGCGTGTACAAACATAAAAAAAGTAAAAAAAGAGCATACACACGAATTGATAACCTCCTTCTTTTTTGAAGTCGGTTAATAAAAGTATGGCTCAACCGGTGCACGAACTCGTAATCTTCATTTCAAGGCAAGTGCTCTACCCACTGAGCCACTTTCTACTTATTTTATAAAAGCTAAAAATTTATTTTATGAAAAATTTGTTTTCATATTTTTCCGAAAACAAATTTATAAAACATAATTTTAATATATTTTCTTATTTCAAACATATTTTTAAACAATGAAATTTTTTTACGAAAAGTTTTCGTTCATAAATTGAAACAAATATTGCCCAAATTTGTTTCGTAATATGTACGAAAGCTTGCAATTCTACGAAAAAAATAACTACGAAAGTTTTTTCGTAAAATGTGTAATGCATGGATTGTTTTTATTTAGGGTGCCGTGACTGGTAGCGACGTTAGCCTGTCAGTCCAGAGGTCGAGGGTTCGATGCCCGCCATAGACCCTGGGTGTTTTCTGCAGATATCCTAATCGCTTCGCGGATTGTGTTTGTTACAAAAAATATAATAAAATTATGTGTATGTCGTCGTTAGTGTAGAGGCGTAAACGGTGTAGGAAAATGCCATTGTGTATTTCAATTTCATGTAAATTTGTACACATTTCAATCGTTGTCATTTTTTACTGCATAACTGTCGCATTGAATTGCAACTTTAAAAGAGAATTGAAAAAAACTCATTGAAAATTTCATCGTGTAAAATTAAAAATTTTTATTTTAAAAGGGTCATTCTTTGCGTAAAAAAACTGAAATTCAGGTTCTAAAAAATTTCAGGCAACTATCCGTTTGGTGGTAGCTGAACAGAGAAAAAAAATCAACACATATTTTGTCTAACACAGGGATGTGATATCACTTATAACTTTTTTACACTATCTCACAAGCCGTTCGACTTCTGTAGAAAATGAAACCCTGATCTAATGAGTTTATGGAAAGTTTTAAAAAAGCAATAAGAACACATTATATCAGGGTAGAATTTTTTGCAGAAGTCGAACAGCTTGTATAATAGTCTAAAAACTGCTTTAGTGGAGATTTTTTTCCGTCAACTGAAACCAAAATTAATGTTCAGACAATTGTTTGCTCACGGAATTTTTACATATTCTTTTTGTGTAGTGTTGTGAATAATTTTTTATGTTTTGCACGTTAAAACTAATTAATTTATGGGCCATTATTACAACTAGGCAATAGCTAAAGGCAGGATTTTGTCGGACGAATAAAAGGTTTACCTTTATTAAAACTTTACTTTAAATAAAAGTGAGCGATAAGTTAAAGTCAGGTGCATCCTACCTGGTAGGTTAAAGTAGATTTGTAATAATAACAAACTGTTTATCCGTCCGACAAAAGCCTGCTTTTAGCAATTGTCAAGTTGTAATAATGGCCCTAAAAGTGATTTTGCGTGAATGAAAACAAATTTTTCTACACAACTATTTTTTCGTGTAAATGCAAAATTACGAACCTGAAATTCAGACAGAACTGCAAACTACGCTTTAAACGTCAATATTAAGTTGAACACTTTTAATTTTTTTTACAGGCCCTCATTTTTTTATCGATAACATTAGTAAAAGCTTTGACAATTTGGTATTTATTTTAATATAGCTGAACTCTTTGCACCTGGTAAAATTAGCTATCATATTATATATGCACTGTTCTCCAAAATTTAAAAATTGATACCCCCGTAGTGTAGTGAATAGTGTGCTAGACTATTAGCTGGGGGTAGCAGGTTCGATTCCTACTAAGACCTTTGGTGTTTCTGCAGAAAAGCCGAAAAAGGCTTAAGCAGTATGTGTTTTCGTTAAAAAAATGTAGTGTCACATCTATTTTATTGATTTTGAATTATTCTTGTATTTAAGGTGACCAGATTTCGAAGAAAAAAGATGACGTCAACAAATATTGTAAAAAAATTTTTGGAATCAATGTCTACATTTTTTACAGAAAAAATCACATTCACATACATACATGTATGTATGTAAAATTAGTTTAAAAAAATAACAAATAGAACATTTTACATTAACTTATAAATATATAAATTAGTTAAAAGAAATAACAAAACTTAAGAATTCATTATTCAAAATTTCTTATTGCAGTATCTAATATAATTAGCTTATAGTTTTACTTGCTCTTTTCAGATTCGTGAACATAGTATTTTGCAAATTCTTTACAGCTTTTATTCGTGTTGACCTCGATTGTTATTATTGCCTCCACACTAGGGGAGTATCGAATACTAGTTTTGCGAATGCGAATACTAAATTTCAATTTTTGCGTATGCGAATAATTACATTTAAGTTATATACTACACAAATAAAATTTTGAATAAGCTACTACAGTATTTTTCGGTTAATTGCACATCAAAATTTGCACAACTTTTTGTTCAATTAACCGGGGAACCAATTAGCCGATACCCGCTTAATTGAACAATTCGTTCAATTACAAGAATCCCGTTTAATTGAACAGTTTGTTCAATTACAGAAATCACGCATAATTGGAACTACTAATGAATTAAAAGAAATCGCATATGTGCACTTTAAGTTTTTCAAAATAATTTTTTTTTACCTTAAACGAAAAAAATGCAAGTAACAGAAAAAAATGTTCATATATGTCTATACGCAGGTATTTATTATTGTAGTTACATATGTACTATTAAATGCACTATTTATGTGCACATTAGTTTTACAAAAAAATAAAATTTAGTAAAATAAAATTAGCAGAGATGCCACCCAGTGTTTTTCACAAATGAAGTCAAATATGTATGTGCAAAAATGCCAGATTATTTTTCAATAATAATGCAATTAACCGGGTAAAAGTAAGAGGAAATTTATTTTTGATGACATGAATTTTGAACCAATTAAGCGGGAAAATCAATTACCCGGGTTCAATTATCCGAGGAAATTTACATGTGTTTTCGTATGCAATATTTTTTTGCCCGATCATGTGGTTCAATTAAGCGTGGAAAGCAATTAAACGTAGGGTCAATTAACCGAAAAATACTGTACATATGAATTACTGGGACACAAAAACGATATAAAATAACTTAAAACTATGGTGTAACAACATCGAACAACAACTCAAAAAATGGAATAAGGCCGTGATTCTATATCGGTTCTAACGTCAAGACAAGTTAGAATAATTTGGTACCCGCATCGGCAAATTAAACCAAACGAGTCTCGCTGGCAAGCTTGATTGCTGCGCTAAGAAAAAAAATTTATATAGAACAAACCACAAGCCATATCATCGAAATAATCAAATGTGCTTTCAACACGATCCAGCATAAATATCTGTCTACCGGAAGCAGGTTTGTAAGTGAAAGATTTCGGTACTCTCCCTTACCAATCTGCTTCGGTATTATATGATTTTTGTAAGGGGTGTCCCACTAGGTTGGTCTCGAGGTATGAACTTGTTTCTGCGCATCCAAGATGCATTAACCGCATGAAAATAATTGGAAAAAATTGTATATGCCGTTATTTTATTCTGTTTTTAAATTTATTTACATAAATAAACATAAAAACAGAATAAAATATATATGTATGTATTAAATGGTACAAATACAATTGGAAACTACATTACACTACAATTTATTTTCATTAAATGCTTTTTGTTCGCGTATTGAATCAGGAATCGATCCCACGATCTCCGCATGGTACGCTAGAACACTAACCACTAAGCTACCGAGGCACATTTATTTTCATGCACAATTCAATGGAAGAATAAAAAATCAAACTACGAAGTAAAAATAGCACTCGCATACATATTTGTATTCACGTAAGGGAGAGAGGATGCACTATAAAAAAGTTTGAGTTGAATAAGAAAACTTCAGGCTTAAAAAAATTAAAAATATAAATAGCCGAACACCTTCCTCGCGTGTGCGGTAAATTTCTTCGTTCGCTTACGTTATTGCATAGGCAGAGGGGTGCACTGTCTGCGCAGACCCTTCTACACTTGTGAAAAATTGGACAACTGTACTTACGTTATTTTGTTTACATATCACTCCTTTATTAATAAAAAATGCTAGTAACATACAAAATATTTTGTTTACAAGAAAACATAATTTGCTCTTCTTTTCTACCAAAATAATTTGCCAACTTTTAAAAATTTTGATTTATTTGAATTTTACTATTCGCTTCAAATATTCGCATCAATTTTAGCGAAGGCGAATATCAAATACAAGCAAATAGTTCGCAAATGCGAATGCGATGTATTACCTTTCTCTTAAAAAAAGTGCTACCATATATTTTTAAAAGCAAAAGTTTAATAAAAACAAATATTGATCATTCTTTTAATATTAAAGATGGCAGAAGATGACTGATAATAAAAAAAGATGACAGAAAGAAGATACAAATTTTATAGATGAAAGCGAGTTAAAATAAATGATTGTCCTTTAAAAACGAGGACGTATGGTCACTTTATTGTTTTACTCGAATAAAATCAAATATTTGCCAGAAAATAGGGGTAAATTATAAAATATATGTATTATGAAGAAGTCATAGTTAAAATAGCACTTTTAAAATTTTACCACTATTTTTTAGCATTTTAAATTTTGCCTTAGGATTTGTTAGCATTATTTTTGACAAGATATAGCTACAAAATATTTTTAGATATGGTCACACTTATTTTTGTCTTTATGTGTGCTAACACATTTCAACACTGTCATTTCCACTTGAATATTGTTGCACTTGCAACGAACGGAAAGGAACGCATAATAGTATACATGGTAGAATAATACAGGTAGTGGTGAAGCGTTAACGAACTTTTTTTTTTGGGTTCGACTATGTCAAAAGTTGTTTATGTTAGACCAACACACACCCACACTACTGAAAAAAACATGGCGAAGTAAGCACACACATGTGAACATATACATTTTTTTTCAAATTTTCTTTTGTGCTTTTTGACAACCTCGAACATAAACAACAATAAAAAGCCGTGTTGTTTTTGCTGTTGTTGGGTTGTTGTAGCTTCGCTACGACCTGTAGTATAATTCTACCATGATAGTATATAACAACAAGAATTGCTTGGTCCTAGTCCATACGAGTCAACTTTTGCTGCAGCAAATGTTTTTGTGTGAGAGTGATGAATTAGAAATATGTACCATTTATATTCATCTATTGCTCTTTCTCACTAGAAAATAAAAATTTCTGCAGCAAAAGTTGACTGTTATGGACTAGGACTAAGCAATTCACGTACTCGTTAGCCTGCGTTTATATGTACGATTTTTGTCGTTGCAATTTTTTTCGCTTCTTCTTTAAAATTGCATTTGCTTGTACATTGTGCAACTTTTGTCGCTGCAACTCTTACAATTTATTTATGTATGTGTGGATGTGTACAAGCATACGTGTACCCCTTTGAATTCCTCTCACCCCCCCTTGACTACATAGTAAGAATTTTACCGACAAAAATCGCACATGTAAACGCAGTCTTATACATATATGCCACCATTTAGCTTGGTAAATGACGATATTTTTTGTAAAAAGTTAATTGTAGAAATATACATATTTGCATAAATACATATGGTCGAAAATTTGGTCTGTTACGTGAGATTCGAACGACAAAAAACGTCTTTAGCTCTAAAAATACGGCACATTGTACATCGTTGTGCCAAACTTTTATAATATTTCAATAATATATTCAAAGGTACACAATTTTTTATATAAAGAACATCTGTATGTATTACGGTAAGAAAATAATTGGAGTCAAACATTGATCTGTTACGTGAGAAAATTTGGAAGCCGATTTTAAGTAAGTTTCAAAGAGCTAATAAAATCTGCGAATCTGTTCAAATTATATTGAAAGTTTCTTCGGCAATAGTTCAGAGAACATTTTGAGTCCAAGAACGTAATAATTGGTGCACAATTATGGTTACCATGCTCCAAAAATTGTATATCTGCTACGTGAGAAAAAAGTTTGTTACAAAATTTGCGCGATTTTTAAAAGAGAAAATAGCATTTATTTGTTTCAAAATTTATTTTTCTTGGTTTTAAGAACAAGTTAAGAGGCGAAATATATATCAAAATATTTTTGCACTGCTATATCCTAACTTCAACTTTTAACTTTTTTTTTTTTTTAACTTTTTCAGTATTTTATCTGTTACACAGAAAAAAATAAGTTTCGTTTTTGATAACAAAAATCCCGGTATTCAATAATTTTTTTTTCAAATTTCCTGTGATAAAGAATTCCGCTATATTGATATTATTTCAAAAGAAAAAAATATAAATTAAAAATAATCTTGACATGCCTGGGATACGAACTCGGGCTTCCCGGTCGTAAAGCTTGCTCTCTACAGCCGAGCCATGTCCCAGTTATATTTTTATGAGATAAAACTTGTTTTAAGTACTTTTGTATGAAAAGAAGAGATATAACCGGCATGGGGTAGAAATACAAACAACGAAATATTGTATTAAGTTAATGACAAATGTTATTGAAATTCATATATTTTTCAATAACATGGTCTTATTGAACATAATTCTTGTCTATTTTTTTCTGTGTATGTGAGAATCGAATTTGCGGCAGTTTTTAATTTCTTTTAAACCGGAAAATAACAAAAGAAACGATACTATTTTTGGTTTGCACTTTAAAAGGGAAAAATATAGTTTCAGAATACTGCAAAAAATTATATTTAAAATAACTTTAAAAGGCCAAATTTCGAAATTCTTGTAAATGATCAACAAATGAACAATATTTTTCTTACTTCAAAGCAATGAAAAAGACCGCTAAAAATAGGGTTTTTGATAATTTTTGAGCTTGGATTTTTGCGGATAGGTGCATGGAACTACCCTTTATCAGATTATGACAACAAATCCAGCAAAATTAAAAAAAAATTTTTTTTTATTCTGGTTTACTTTTTCAAATTTTTGACCATATGTATATACATAATGATTCTGAAAGGCGTTTGAGTATACGCCTAACTTTTTCTGTAGTAGTTTAAAGATTACAGGTTGTGTGTTAATTTAATCTACTACAAAAAACGACATGGGCGTATACGCCAAAGTACAATAGGGCTGAATTAAAATGGATAATCCAATCAGTATAGAATTTCATATGAACATAACAGAGGAGTATTGATCAATCTAACTTCAGAGGATGAAATCCCCAGATTGCTCAGGAGCGGAGCTTGATTTCCCAAAGTAGGGCAACTGCGGCATGTTTGGTTAAGAGTTAACTTTTATAGTTGTAAGGTACCTATACTCATTTAAAATTAAAATTTCTCGATTTGAGTTATGAATTTTTAATAATAAAGTTATGAATTTCTCAATTTTTCAAAAGCTTTTAAGATATTACATCCAAATAACAACCAATACCACCCGAAGAAACTCTTATGTATCCATTTTTTTGCCAATACATTTTTTGGGAGCCCTTTGACCAAATATGAAGTTTATGGGCAAAACCACAAATAATACACTTCTGTGATTTCTTACAATTATCTTAGTAATTCTGGGACTCTCGGAAGCAAATCTCAGTTTTCTTTGCTAGGTGTTTACTACGTAGCATCCTATGAAATTGCACAAAACACCACATAACATAATTTATCCCATTGTATTGCAAAAAGCCTTTCAAGAAATTAAAAATTGTTTATATCTGAATACATAATTTTGTAAACATTGATATATGATATGCACTTTTCTTGTTTAAACGTATATAGCAGTGTGATACACTAAAACTATTCAGGCGTTCTCGTGTAGCAATTCTGTTTCGTTGGAGCCCATTGAGAACGAAAATATTAGTTTTTCTAGGTCACTTCGTAAAATGATTTTATAACGGTAAATGTAAATGTCATAATTTTTTTTTCAAAAAACATTTCTACAAACTTTTTTATATAAAAGATATATCTTTTAAATATAAATATATGATTCTTATTTTTCAAATAAGGCATGACTTTTTGCTTATGTATACATTTTTGTAAAGAAATGCTTTAAAAGACACAAATTTTCTATTTTTCCATGTGAACCCAAGTTAAAATTAAAAAAGTGGTCATAACTTTTAATTTCGTCCTGCGATTATTATAATATTTTGGTTTTAGAGCGTAGATGTATAGTGCTTTCAAACCATATACCCATTTTTTGTGGTTTATTTTTTCACAAAAATCATTCTCAGAAAAATCGCGAAAGCAAATGTAACGCTCAATACATTGAATGAGGCGACAATTATAATATGAATTCTACCGTCTCATGTTTCTATTAGTTACATTTGTAAACAAAAAATAAATAAAATTAAAAAATGTACGCATAGAATGAGAATCACCCATATATTGGAATCGATAAAACAGAAAAGCGAAAAAAATAAATTATGAAAAAAAAAAAAAAAGTTCCTTATCAAGAGAGATTTCCCATAGTATTGTTTTTGATACTCGCACGTTATAAATGAAGTTTGGTAATCCAGAATTCCCGGGAGGGAAATATTATAAAAATCTGATTCTTTTAGAAATCGCGTTTGGTGCGTTAAGTTACCTAAAAAAAACGATAATAATTACTAGTACGATATTTGCCACCCCGTAGTGATATGCCAAATTTGGTGTAAAAATTAGTTACATATATACCTCATGTTCATACTTAGTTAGTGCTGTAAATTTGTATCAGGATGCTAATTTTTCGATAAATATTTGTGCTAACAAGCAACATACATACATACATAATTACGTATTATTAAGTTAATATGCATGTTCTTTATAAGCAAATTATAAAGATACAAGTACGTACTTGCATAAGTACACAGTAAACCATAGTCTCGAAAATAAACGAATGCTCGCTAAATCGAAGAGTTTTCGAAGGCGACATCTTCGATAATTGTTCGGGGATAACAAACATTGACGAAATATCTGAAAATTTATAACACGTTAATATTCATAGCATCACACTGTTATCGATGATACGTAGTGTAGAAACTATTAGCCTCAAGTTAGTAGGTTCGAGTCTCAGCAAAAACTTTACATAATTTGTATTGTAATATAAAAAATATAATAATAATAAATTAAAACAAACATACCATCTTCAATTTACATCAAATAAATAATGAGGGGATTCAAACGGTGTGCTATCAAGTCATATTGTCATAATGTCCTAATATTTTATTATAGTTTAAAAATATTGATGTTGTGCTTCAAACAAAAATTTCCTAAAATAATAAGACTTTGTGTGCTATGTTTATTGTTTGTCATAACTACACAACATAAATCTGAGGCGAACGGGCGAAACTCTTTAGTCGAGCCCGTGATAATATTTACAGGCCGCCGCCATGATATATGTATGTAATATTAATTTAAGTATGCATTAAAATTGTTCACAGTTTTATAATTTCACATTTAATTGAATATTTAGAACTTTAAAATATGTAAGTAAAAATAAAAAATTTAGTAATTTACAAATATGCAAGTGAGAAAATTTTGTTTGTTTGGCTGGCGCCCAACGAACGTTTTTCCACTAGCAGCCGATCTGAAAATTAATTGGCTCAGTTACCGACAACAGCTGTAGATTTACGACCATGTGCTTTCCAAATGTAAACAAATAAAAGACACAAGCAACTTAAACAAAAACTGTTTGCGAAAAAAATAGTTTTTAATTAAAATTAAAGTGTTTTAAAACTAAATCGATCATTTTTGTCACTTCTTCTTAGCATTTTGATTTCAAGCACCTATAGTTGCTTTTTTTAACAGCTGACTCAAATTTGTATTAGCAAACTAAATTATGAGGCGTTGGTCAGAGCATTCATATTTTTTCGTGTTATTATTTTAAAACATATGACTTTATGACTACCTTGTGA
This sequence comes from Panzeria rudis, assembly GCA_956483635.1. Taxonomy (NCBI): domain Eukaryota; kingdom Metazoa; phylum Arthropoda; class Insecta; order Diptera; family Tachinidae; genus Panzeria; species Panzeria rudis. Next base: position 117,223,576 of record OY101448.1, read on the forward strand.
ATCCCCCAAATATAAAGCGGAAAATATAAAAAATACTTTAAACTACCTTTTTATGATATCGAATTCGATTTCGGTTCGACTTCAAAAAGGAGATGGTTATCAATGCGTATGTATTTTTTTTTACTTTTTTAATGTTTGTACACGCATAACTCTGTCATTTGTGCGCCGGTTTTCAAAATTCTTTTTTTTTTGTTGGAAAGGGTTTGCCTGCAGTTTGGTAGCATAGTTTTTTTTTCGAAAATCGAAGGGGAAAATTTGCCCCCTCCTATGCATAACTCTGTCATTTGTGAACCGATTTTTAAAGTTCTTGTTTTGTATGAAAGTGTATGCCAAAAGTTTGTCCCATAATTTATTTTTTCGAAAATCGGAGTGGGAATTTCGCTCCCTTCATGCATAACTCTGTCATTTGTGAACCGATTTTTAAAATTATTGTTTTGTTTGGAAGGGTTTGCTAGCAATTTGGCCCCATAAGTCTTTTTGAAAGTGGGAGGGGAAAATTCGCTCTCCCCATGCATAACTCTGTCATTTGTGAACCGATTTTCCAAATAGTTTTTTTGTTTGAAAGGAGTTGATGCAGTTTTGTTCCTTTGCTTTTTTTTGCGATGATCAGAGCTCCAACACCGTCTTGGAGGGTGGTACTATAATTTGACTCGAAAATCTGTGAGGCATTCACCCTTTTCCGCAAAATATATGATTATCGCATACCCCCTCCATTTATGGACCGATTTCCAAAATAATTTTTTTGTTTGATAGGGTTTGCTTTTAGTTTGGTCGCATAATTTTTCTACGAAAGTCGCTGGGGGAAGTCTTCCCGCCTCGACCCAAAATAGTTGTTATCGAACAACTCGTTCATTTATATACTGATTTTCAAAATTGTTTAGGGATGAAAAATTAAAATTGTACTTTTTGGGCATAATTGTACCAAAACAGATTTTTGACACCAGAAACATTTTTTTAAGTACAGAAAATACATAACTTTTCTGTAAAAATATCTGTTGCAAAAGGGAAACTGTGCTTAAGTCGGATTTAGCTATTGCAATTTCTAACCTAAAATACCTCACATACTAGCTATTGGAAGGTAAAACGACATAGTTTCAAAAAAGTCCCCAAAAATTTACCTATCTAGCCTTATTTGACCACTTTTAAGCCGAACTTTCTTTTCAATACTTCAAAAAAAATTTTAATTTAATTCAGATAAAAGCGGCGTACATATGAGGAGGAAAAGGATAAATTATTTTATCACAATAAAAGAACTGCAATAAGAAGGTTTCCTAAAAGAATAGAAAAATTTTTAATTGTACGTAATAAGCGGCATTGTTGTACCATTGTACTTTTAAAATCCGAATTGTACCAAAAATGGTACAATTGTACTAACTTTGCCATTCCTGATACGAAAGTCCATGAAGTATTTCACTCTTTGTATTGAAGTCCGTATTTTTTCACAGAATTTTTCATTTTCAATCTTAAACGTTTTACAGGAGAAATTTTCGAAGACTTGGTTGTAAACGAAATTTATTCGTTTGCGATATTGCCTTCGAAAATATCTCGAACATTTCTCGTGTAAAACATTCGATATCGACAATCAAAATTGAATCAAAAATAGTTGATCTGAGAAGTAATTATTCAAAAGAGCTTATTTCCATGTTAAGCCCAATTCCAGTAATGAAAAACGTCTTGGAGCTTTTTACAGTAACCTATTTCTTATAATGTATTTATCATAACTTATTTGTATTTATTGCAAAAAATTAAAAATATTTTGTTTTAAAACATTTTGAAATGTGCCGGTTTATTGTAATGTTTCGTAGATATTTAAGTCTGTGACATCACACCTGTTTATTAAGGTTGTCCGAGGGGTGGGACGCATGCGGAGTGGCCATAGGCGATATAAATAAGCACTTATAGCATCTATAGATTTTTTTTAATCAAAATTCCTTTTGTACTAAACTTTGCTTTTTATCCACGCAAATATAAATTCTTTGAATGGATTTTGATCTAGATGATACGGTTAGGCATGACAAAGGCAGTGGCGTCTTCATGATTACTTAAGATCGGAAGAGGAAATAAGCCCTACGAAAAATCACAACTCATCTGTTTTGTTAAAAAATAAACAGTCGATTTAGAAGATTCGCTTGTGGAATCATTAGCAAATATTTACCATTATAAAAAGTGAACAAATATCGCATAAACGCAATGAAAAGTAATTTTTAAGAGTGTTATCTTTATTTTGTAATTTATTTTAATGCGAATAAAGAAAAAACTGAATATCAATAACTAACAAATGAAATACAGCTCTAAGAGTAACAGTATGAACTGATTAAAGGTAGATGATATTCAACTCTTGACTGCAGACCACCGAATTTGGTCGAGTGGTCTAAGCGGTAGAGAACTCTAAAGAGCTTTGCGGGAGATATCGAAGCATGTCAGTTCAACCCTCCGTGCAGTCAAAATGTTTCTTTGTCTACATGCTTCACATTTATCTTTAAATAAAAAAAATACAATTTAATTATAAAATTAAATTAAAACCGAACTCAAGCCAAAATAATTAAATTTAGTTTGACATAAACCTATACTTTTCGACTAAAACTCATAACTTAGTTTTAAAAATTAAATATAATTGCATATACGGCCAACAATTGATACATATACTTCGATAAAACGAACTTTGATATAACGAATTATTTTGAGTCGCCTGAAAAGACCTCTTTATTGCAAAGTTTTTCATACAAAAATTCATTATAACTATAACGAAGATTTATATAACTTATTAGCGAATTATAAATTTAGAAGCCTCTACACAACGATGTAATAACAAATCAAAATTAAGTTTTAAGCAGCGTCAAAGTCGCGTTGCTAAAAATTATAGTTATTAAGAATTTTTACGTAGGTAGGTAGGTATTTCTTCAAATTTCGTTATAGTAAGGTTTTACTGACGCATTTGTACAATTAATAGCTATAACAAATTATTTTTCGATCCTCTTCAGACTCACTATGTCAAAGTTTCACTGTATCTAAGCAATAATATAACAGAGCAACATGTAATATTATTGCTTAGAAAATGTGCCCTAGCGAGCTAATGCAGAAAACAGCTAAGCTAATGCAGAAAGCGTTACATAGGATAAAACAAAATTACGACTAATGCTGAAAACAGTACGTCTGGCAAGCCTATTCACTAGGCATATGATTTCTATTGAATTAGTGCGTGTAAATTGCACTTTAACGAAATATATTAGAGAAATGATCGAAAATAGTTCGATATTCCGAACATTCACTTTTTAGAAATATTCGACAATCTCCCAAATGTTTGTTATGCGAGCAATTGTCGAACAATTTTGTTCAGAAGACTCTTTGCTTTAACAAACATTCGTTTATTGCGAATCCCAGGTCAAGTGGGTATGATCAAGTAAAATTCCATGTGCGACTATATTATAGTATGCATATGAACACATAATAACATAGGTATGTATGTTTGTATGTATATACGTAGGTATGAATGTATGTATTTAGTAAATATAGGACATGTAGACTTACACTTGTGTGTAAATTTTATTTCAGGAAAGTGCCTATGCTAAAAAACATGTCGACCACATAAATAAGGGAAACAAACACGGCAACAAAAATAAAATAAAATTTAAGAAAAAGAGGTCGCAGGTGTGCGTATCCTTGTACGGTTTCAAGAAGTCATTGCCGCTAAATTATAAATAACAAACGTGAAAACAAAAACAAATTTTATTTTATTTTCTTTTCCCGTTTTCCTGTTTGCTTTTTTTCAACTTCCAAAGCCAAACAAAATTTAAAGTTTTCTGAATTTAAACATTCACACATGATCTGTTTTTGCTGTTTTACTTTCAAGACTTACGGAAATAATTGGACTTTAAATGAACTCAGAAGCACCAATAACAAAAAGTTTTATGATTTCTTTAAACTTAACATGAAACAAGACAAAAAAGAATAGGACAAAAAACCAACTGCCAGTGATATGTATGTGTGTATGTATGTACGCTAACACCATCATTAAAAATTTTCAAAAATGACAATGATAAAAATGTTCATGCTTCATTAAAAGAACAAAAATTCAATTACATTTTGAACAAAAATGAAAAACAAAATTAAAATCTGTTAAATCGGAATAATTGACAACAAGTAATCAAGCATTTGTTTATTAATCCTGAAAAGCACAAATTTACAACAATAACAAGAATTTAAAATAAATTATAAAAAACGTTGCAGCTGCTCGTTTCATAATGAAAATGCATTTTATTTGCAAATACAGCTAAACTTCGATACAACGAATCTGAAAGGTATTGAGAAATAAATTTTGGAGCAACTGATTCGTTGTACATACATTCATATGTATGTATGTATCAGCGAAAAATTGCCACAACGAAGTTTGAAGAGATATGAAAAACATTCGTTATAACTATAGTTTTTGACAACGGAACTAGGGCTGCCAGGTCCTTTTCATAGCGCTCCCCAAATTTGAAAAAATATTTCCCCGAAAAATCCTCTGTTAAAAGAAAAATCCCTCAAGAAAATCCTCATGAAAAAACTTTCTTTCTTAAATTCTAAGTTTACACGATGAAATATATCATGAAATTTGCTGCATGAAATTTTTGTATGGTCAGGGAAGAAATTTTGTAGAAAGTGTTGTATGAAATGAATGTTTAGATGATTCATGTCAAGTTTCTTTACCCCATTAGCATCTGCTCAGCTGTAAGAAGCAAATAAAAATGTTTCATGAAATATTTCAACATGTAAATTTAGTCTATATTATACACGGACTTATATATATTATGTATCAGCAAATTATTGTTATCACATACAAAGTGTTGCGAAAGTTTACATACTGCTGAAAATGTTAAATTTTTTTAAGAAATTACTGATGATTTGGTAAAGCACTAATAAAATGTTAACGATAATGTTATACTTTCAGATAAAACTTAAGTTCAGGCAAACTGAGAGTTTGTAAACTTTTAAATAAAATTTATATGACTGAACTTTGTGTTAATAGGGATTAGTACATTATCTGGGGTCCAAATATTTCAATATACTGGTATGTATGTTAAAAATATTTTAGAAGAAATAGTTTTAATTATAGATCAAAGGAAAGAAACTTTTAAGGTAAATATCCAGGAAAAACACCAATGTATTTTTTAAATAACCCCAGTGAAAACTCCAAATGAAAATTTTCATCATTTTTGTGATGACATATCCCCTAATTTGGGGTCAGATCCCCTAAACTGGCAGCCTGAACGGAACTTTACCATTTTGCTTAAAATTTAATTTTGCTTTGTTCTAACTTCGTTGTATAGATGCTTTTGAGTGAATACTGCACAGGCTTTGCATATGCAAATAAATTTAGAATTCGTTGTTTTGACAACAAGACTTTATCATTTTACTTTATTCTGACTTCGTTGTATAGACGATTTTGAATGAATACTTCGCTATTAGAGGCTTTATAGCTCAGAATTTTTCGTTATATACTAAAGGCTGATTTAGCCGAGCGTAAATGTAGAAAACGTTGATGTAGTTGCATGTGCTGATCGTTTCTGTCTCATAGCTTTTCAATGTGACAGAAACAATCAGCACATGCAACTACATCAACGTTTTCTAGATTTAAGGCTCAGTTAGCCGACCGTAACGTTGATGTAGTTGGATGTTCTGATCGTTTCTGTCACATTGAAAACTTATGAGAGAGAAACGATCAGCACGAGCAACTACATCAACGTTACGGTCGGCTAACTGAGCCTTTACGCTCGGCTAAATCAGCCTTTACGTTCGGCTAAATCAGCCTTAAATCAGGAACCGGCAAACACATACTAATACATTCTACTTGTATGGGTTTTATTTTGCAACTCTCGCTCTTACAAAGTTTTGTTAGTGTATAGCGGTCTGGCGACGGTCAAATACCCAGCAAACCAAAACATTTGAAAATAATATCGCATTCGAATGTTGCGTACACATTTCTCGGACAAAACACTCGAGAAGGGCTATCGAAGTCGGAAAGATAAAAAGCTGCTAGAGCCCACTCGTCGGTCAGTTTGTGGCAGCAAATCTTTCGATTTCGATGTTTCGCTGACAAATCAATAGCGAACCAATATGGAAGAAATATCGATACCACAAAAATGCAGGAAAAAGTAATTTTTCAAGATTGCTATCTTTATTTTTTTTAATTTATCTATTTTAATGTAAATGGAATATTTATTTATTTAAAATTGTAACTTAGGCTGCAGTCAATTAGATTCGAACACGGTACCGCCAGGCTAACAGATAAGCACACATCCACTGGGCTATCGTGGCAAATTTTTTTCTATTCAATTATTGCACACATGAATGTAAATAACACATTCGATAAATTATTCGAAAATAGTTCAATGCTGCGAACATTCACATTTTATGAAATTTGGCAATTGCGCTTCTTGTCGAGACATATTTCGATGCTGCGAACTTTCACATTTTATGAAATTTGGCAATTGAGCTTATTGTCGCAACATTATCGACAATAGCTCGCATTTCCGAACATTCTATTTTTTTTAGATTCACGAGCATTTATCGAACAAATTTGTTTCGAAAATTCTTCGTTTTAGCGAACCTTCCTTCTTTTATTTCGAATCTCAGGTTTAGTGGGTAATCATGTCAACGTTCTAAGTGTGTGCGTGCGGTCGTGCTTTTTCGGCTACACGTACGCGTTGTCGGCTATGATTGATGAAAATCAAAAAGTTTTGATATTTTAATTTGATGAGCAATTATTTGATCGTCGCCAATTGTGATTGACAAAGAAAATGTCAGTTGTTTTGTAATCGTGGTGTAATAAGTTTATTGGTGGCAGCACGAGGGCAGGTGTTTATTTTTTGCGCTAGTAGTTTTGTGTATAAGCTGCGTCAAGTTTTTTGACAAGCATTATTTAGTTTTGTTATATTTGTTGCCCTTATGCGGCCACCTGTATACTTATTAAATGCTGATTGATGAATTTATTTGTACATCGCCGTTTAAGCGACAAGCAGACGACACTCCCACATATGCATTGATTGACGGCTTTATTTGATGGTGGTCATAGCCTTTATATCAAGCAATTGCGAGAAACAAGCGATAATACAACCTGCTTGTTTGAATGTTCATGACACACTGATTGATTTTATTTACTTTTACAGCTCAACCTAAATCAGAGCGTTGAGCGTCGCGTAAGCAACAGGGTACATACTTACAGTACATTTTACCACAAAGCATTTACTTTGAATGTATTGTAAAAACGTACCCTGCTGCTTACGCGACGCTTAACACTCTGATTTAGGTTAAGCAGTTAGTTAATACGTGTGAGTGCCTACGTGTGAGAGTAAAAACCCCATGTGATATGCTTTGCAGGTTCCTGCGCTAAATATACCGGTAGTCGGCAGTTGAACTTATTTTTCATTTTTAAATCGCTCCCATTACGACATGCTACTCTGGTAGCAGATATTTGCTACAATTCAGTAATTGTAAATTTTTTATATTAAATTTGAGTAATTTAGGTATTTTCTAAAATGCACTGGTTTTGCCAGTGCATTCATGTTCCTAAAGTCGGCAATTGATGATCCTATTGTCGGCATGAGATGTATTGCTCATGGAAAACAAGATTTAGCCTAAACGATTGGATATTAATATATGATATTTCGAATTTATGCTACTGCTGGGACTATTAGATCCAATAAGAAGACATTTTTAAAAATTCTGACATAATTTGCATGCAACAGCTAATTATGTATTTGGAAGTATGCAGTGTAATGCAAATTTCAACCCATCTTTTATTAAATAAGACAAAAGCATACAGGTTTTTGGTTCTGTTTGGACTATAGGTTCTGTTGACAGACAGCTGGTGAATGATTGAATGTCCCCTTTGGCTTATATTTAGAAAAAGCACATTAAAAACTAGAGTAGTTAGATACTAAAAGGGGAAGTCAGCCAGCATACCGTCTGTTGCCCCTAATAAAATTGAGAGTTTAAGAAGAGCCTTCTCAATCTGCAAGAACTATTTCCTAATCCAGGACGGAGCCATTGGTTACGGCTTCTATCTCATCCTCATCTATGGACATTATTTCCACTTAAAAAAGGAAATAATGTCCATGGACATTTCGAAGAGAAAATAATGACCAGTGGATATTATATATTTCCTTTTTGAAAAGAAAGGTACTGGGCTTGCAGAGTAAAATACTTTTGATTAGACGGCCTTCGGCCGGGCTTAAAGGTTTTCTACTCTGGATATATCGAATAGTGGCTTTGCTTCAGCGAATCCACTATTCGACATACCCAGAGGAGAAAACCCCTTAACATGGCCGAAGGCAGGCTATGCAAACATCTTTACTGTGCAATAATATTTCCAAGATTTTATTTCCATTTTTTATTGACATTATTTCCTTTTCAAAATGGAAATAATGTCCATGGTTATTATTTCCTTTTCAGAGTGGAAATATCGTCCATGGACATTATTTTCATGCACGTTATTGCATGCCACCTAAAGTTCAAGATGTTTCATAGTTGTACTCTTTTAAAGTTGTAATGTTCAGACAAGTTGACTGAGTGTTTCACACAATCTATGTTGATGGAAGATGTAATCATCGATTCCCTACCAAGAGGCTAAGAGTGAAAAGCGCTATATCCTAGTTCTGAGCAAAACCCCGTTTTTCAAGATCAAATATATATTCATGTATTCGACTTTCACGGTATCTAAGCTGGAGTTGCTCGAAAGTTTTAGCTGAGGTTTGATGTGGTATACACAACTCTAAGAGACCTGAATACAGCCTTAGAGTCGGAGACAACTAGAACACCACCTTATATATTAACACTGAAACAAACTTGCTGCTTTATGTTATAGTTTGGTATACTCCATATTAAGGAATACATACCACTATCGGGGAAAACTTAAAAAAGTTTATATTTTTAGTTTATCGATGTAGATGTCACCAACTGTTCTTGCTCGCTACTTCTGATACGACCATTTCAAATTGCAATATCGTCCTTACAATATCCAACTGTCGAATATGCAAAATTCCTTTTTTAGTTTCGTTACCTTGGTTCTCTAATTTGTACGAAACGCCTCGTTGTAAAATGTTGAATTTCTCGTACAGGAGGATAAGTTCAATAAGAAATATTTTACAATTTGTACTTTTAGGAATGTGCCGATTTTTAGCTCTAAATTGGGGTTTTTTTGCATTCTGCTAAAAAATACAGATTTTCATATTCGATAGTTGGATCTCGACTAGAAATTTTTCCAAATCTCCTATTGGGGCCAAATTGGGAACGCATGTGGCAAGCCCAAAAGGGTTATCCCATTTGGGGTCTGACCGCAGTAGTCGGCATCTCCATGCCGACTGTTGGAAATTGTGGAAAATTTTGTTCCCAATGTCTGTAGTCATAAAAATAAAGTATGTAAAACAATATATTTTAAAATTTTTTCACACTAAGAGAAATATTTCAATTAATATCCACCCCTAGAAACCATTATCGTTAAAATGTACCATAAATTGCTGTGAAAAGTTCCTATTTTAAAAGGGCCTACTCACTAAAAAATCACTGGAAAAAATGCACTTTTGCAAATGTTTAAAAGCTGTTGCAGCAGAGTGACAAAATGACGACAAAATATTTATCTCAGGTGTTTGAAACTTCATAAAGAGAGAGATAAGCATATGTTTAATTCACACTTAAATTAGTTTATATTCTTAGCCGTGGTGGTTCTTATTTATTTGTGTTTTAACTACAAAAAATGTCGACTACTGGGACATGCCGACTTTAGGAGCGTTTACATAGCGGTACTGCATTTTTATATGAAAATCTTTGCAATAAAGAGTTTTTTCCAAGGGACTAAGAAGAAAATCGTTATATTGAGTTTTTCGTCATATAGAAGTTCGTTAAATCGCGGTTTCACTGTACAATATACATACATAAGTATATACATATCGTCATATGAATTCATAAAAGCACTACGTTACATTGAAATAATTTTACAGGAGAAGAACAAAAAACTATTCAATATGAAAAGATAACCCTTGAACAGGTCATGAATGCTCATAATACTAATTTTATATGGATGAATAGAGGAATAAAGACAGTCTTAATAACTAGGGATGAAACCAATACCGATATATCGGCGATACTTCAGATTTTCCGATATATCGGTATCGGCGATATTTTACTGTCGATACGACGATACTTTTAAAATTTTTTTCAGAGTTTTTTTTAACAAATTATTTATTTTTTGTTAATTTTACCATGACCTAAATTCATTTGGTCATTTTTTAATCTTATTTATATCAATTTTAAAAATTAATTATATTTTACGCTGTTATTTTGTAAAAAGTTATTTATTTTTTGTTAATTTTACCATGAATTCAAATTCAATTCGTTGTTTTTTAAATCTTATTCCCAGCAAAAAAGGATACTCCAAAGAAGCCAAGAAAATGTAGAATTCGCGATCCGAAAGTATTGCAAATTTGTATAATTTCTAATTAGTTTTACATATCCTTGTCATTGCAAGAAATTCTCTTTTTCGATTACCAATCACCGAATCATAAGCGATGTTAGGACATATTTCTTTTTCGATGTTCTATAATGATTTTTTCGATAGGAAAAAGGATGAAAAATTACTCATTTTCACAACTTGTTTCTTTTTATGCGAATTTAAGCACAAAACTGTGTTTTCATGTAAATTTAAGTGAATAAATATAAACTTTTAGAAGACTTTTAATAATTAAGCTATTAAGTTATTTAGAAGAATATTAGTTGATAAATGTCCTTTAAAAAATCGATTTTTTAAAAAGCATGGCGAGTATTTTTTTAAATTATAAAGGAATAAAAAATTTTTACCTGCTTTTCTACTAATTATCTGCATATTTTTAAAATACATTCTTTGGGAGCAATGAAAATGTAGTTCCTTAAAAAAATACTTCCAATTTTTTTATACTGGGTTAATATCAATTTTAAATATGAATAATCTCTTACACTGTATAGTAAAAAAATTGCCCTTCTTGAGTTTTGTTAATCTATACTTGAACTCAATTTCAATATTCGTATCGCTATCGGAATCGATATCGACGATATTTATTTTTAAGTATCGGATCGTCAAAGCGGCGTATCGTTACGTCCCTAGTAATAACATTTATTTTGATATGGTGCATCATAATCAATCAAAAAGTCGGTTTTGAATTTTATTTAACTCAGGGCTTTTTTGAAATCATATGACGATATACATATATGTATGCATGAATAAAATACTTGTACAATGTACTTTAGGTTATGACTTTTTACTATTTTTGCACATATCGAATTTTACATGCACTAGCCAAATGGCCATAAAAAATATAAACACACGCCATCTTACTTTTATGATGTCGTCAAAAAAGTTCCGGCACCAAACGGGTTTATATATGGTCTACATATGTATGTGTTAAAAGCTGTAAAACCCACCAACCAGTTTTTCTTACCCCTTTACATTTTAATAAAATTTAGAACAAATGATGCCTCGGGCAAATAATTTTAAAATGTTAAAAATTTAAGGCATTTATATTAAAAGTGCAGGTATAGAAAGTGCACTTAAAAACCGAATTTCTATGGGATTTTAAGGAATAATTTTGTGCAGTTAAGTCAAAAGTGCTCTTAAACAAAAGGAAGTTAAATCAAAACTACTGTATTAATTTAGTATTAGCTTTCACATTGTGATAGGTAAATTTGTTGTAAAAATTAGTCATTCCTTAATGTACATACATAAAGGCAGACAGATGATACATACCCAAGTTTGCAAATATATAAGTATTTTATACTCATGCAATTTCTTTAGTTTTAACGTATTCGTAAATACCATGTACGATGTATGTGCGTGATTCTTGTATCAAATGCTTTTTAAATAACGCACCATAAATATTTCTAAAATGAGAGGTGCTAGAAAAAAACTAATGTTAGTTTCGTAATCAATGGACGAAAGTACATAAGGATCAGTTATTTTGATTTCAGAAAATTTACAAAAAAAATTTTTTTTGAGACTAGGATGAACCCACACCAACAATACGACAACAGTACATTAGTTCTTATGAGACAACCCACACCAAACAAAACAACCGCAATATTGTCTCCTTGACTTAGGCTGAACCCATATGTAATGCAGTCATGGACCATGTCATTTGCAAACAAGAGTTTTTAGTTAAGCGACAAGTGTTCGCGTTTTAACGATTGCAAATAACATAACCAATCGTTAAAACACGAACACTTTAATGCTCATTCAAGTTGTGACATGGACTAGTTTTAAAACTAGCCTCATGTAGGTGATCCATGGAGTAGTTACATAGGGGTAGTTTTTGGGGTAGCCCGATGTAATGCAAAGTTGTACAACATAGTCCAGTCCTAGGACATCGCAATGATAAATGGACTATGTTTATTGCATACATTTGGACCACTTTGTAACTACTCCTGGTCCCTTGTAGAATACTCTATACATGCGTGTATGGAGTAGTCGCGTTTTTTGCAGGGTACATATAACTACATAAATTTATTACTACGTTTATACGCAGTGCGTACTGGCAAATAAAAACGTAAAGTGCTGCCAAATACTTTTTATTGTCATTTATTAAATCACTGAATATTTATATATATATATATATATATATATATATATATATATATATATATATATATATATATATATATATATATATATATATATATATATATATATATATATATATATATATATATATATATATATATATATATATATATATATATATATATATATATATATATATATATATATATATATATATATATATATATATATATATATATATATATATATATATATATATATATATATATATATATATATATATATATATATATATATATATATATATATATATATATATATATATATATATATATATATATATATATATATATATATATATATATATATATATATATATATATATATATATATATATATATATATATATATATATATATATATATATATATATATATATATATATATATATATATATATATATATATATATATATATATATATATATATATATATATATATATATATATATATATATATATATATATATATATATATATATATATATATATATATATATATATATATATATATATATATATATATATATATATATATATATATATATATATATATATATATATATATATATATATATATATATATATATATATATATATATATATATATATATATATATATATATATATATATATATATATATATATATATATATATATATATATATATATATATATATATATATATATATATATATATATATATATATATATATATATATATATATATATATATATATATATATATATATATATATATATATATATATATATATATATATATATATATATATATATATATATATTAATGTAATTACCTATTTCTTATTTTTTATTAACAAACATGTTTATGATGGCATCTCAAACTTATTATTTGCAAATAGTGCATTACTCAATTGTTTTCGTGAGCTAGTAAGTTACAATAAAAATACATACTTGGCAGCACTAAATTTTATAAATGAAGTTGGCTGTATTTTTTTTCATGGTTGAACGCAAGGTAGATTGAACAGGTACCACTACAAGAACAGCTGTTTTAGTAAATTTGAGAATGTGTGCGTCACACAGACAATAGATTTTGACACATGTCTGGGAGTTTTCTATCAACAACGGGCATGTGTTAGTAAATTTGAGAGAGCTTATGAATGTGTGCGATTCACAGATAATGGATTTGACATATTTCGGGGGTATTTCTACCAACAAAATACATGTGTTTTTTGGTGTTGTATTTGTTTTAGTTGTGGTGGTACCTGTAATGAATATGCCTTGGTTGGACGTCAAAATTTCTTTATTTTGTTTGTGATTCGCTCTGCTTTGATATCGTGCAATGATATTTCAAAAACAAACTGCTTGTGTTATTTGTAGATGTCGTACTAGCGAGCCTACTTGATATGGTTGTGCCTTGATCGAAAGCTTGTTGTTAAGTATGTACTTTTAGGGTATTCATTCGGTTAACCGTTAATCGGTTGACCAGTTAATTACTACCCGTTCAGTTAATTTAAAATTGGCTATTTTCGATTAACGGTTAAACCAGTTAATTTCAGTCGATAGCCGATTAACCGACGTAGCAAAATTTTTAATATATGTGGTATTATAGCATACTTTTGTGTGTTTAATTATTTGTTTCTTTTCATATACAAAAGCTATGTGTTTAGAAATTATTTTTCGTACAAACAAAGAAGTGTGTTCAGTGATCTTAGCTTAAGTAAAGCTATAAACACTTAGACGACAGCAGGCTACACAGGTACACGACTACAAATGCTGTTGGCTGCGCTTATTTGAGAAATCTGTGTTCTTTTAAATGATGCATTAAAACGTAGCTTTTTGATTAGATCTAGATGTTGGTACTGGCTGCTATTAAGTTATTTTAAACCAGTGGTGGTCATTGTCTCAATTTCCTATGCTCGCGAGCATTGCCTTTTTTTTACTGTCAACTGTGTGTGACACCCACAGCCTCTCTATTTAGCCGCGAAGTACATACACAAACAAATAATAAGATAATGTATGTTTGGTGACCACTGCTCTAAAGTGAATGAGTAATTATCAAGTATAAGTGCACTCTGGAAATAAAAAAGAAATTTACAAAATACTGTATAAAAATGAATTAATAAATTGTGTGCAAACTGTTTTGCACATGGGGTAAAATAAAAATTTAAAAAAAAACGGACCCCCCAAAATAAATACAGTCGAACTTCTATATAGTGAACTTCTATACAACGAAGCTCACTTTTTTAGAATTTATTTCCAAAACACAGCTTTTTCATGCCAATACGAGTATTAGTGTATTTTCATTTCCTTATAGTGAATTTCCATACAGTGAGTTTTTCTTTACAATGAAACAATTTTGCAGATGTAAATTTAAGTTTCTTGCTCTTTTGTCTCCGTATAATGAATTATTTAAAAAAAATTTTCTGTTACGCGTACTAACAAACAACACAGTGTGACGAGAATGAAGTAATATGTATATAATTAGAAGACTCTCAAAAGATGAAAAAATTTAAAAACGAAAAGGAACAGAGTCCCATCAATAACTATTTAGACAGCAGCTGCCCATGTTCAGTGAACGAAAATGACGTAACACGATAAGGACAAAGGTGCCGACTAATGTGCATATTTAAATCTCTAACTATATTAGAAGATATTGCTGAAGCAGAAAAATGGAATAGTGTTATCTTTACATATAATAAAAGAGTAAAAGAGGCGTGCCTGTACATGAAATATTTTTTGAAAATTTTTATAGTAGCATTTTTATAGTAGCATTCGGTGTAGAATAAAAAACACAAGGTTTTGGAATTTTTGTCTGTCCGTCTTAATGGACTTGCACGAAATTTGGTATGGAGGTATTTAGAATCCTGGTTCAAACTAAGGGTACTTTTTACCGCGATAAAATATCTCATTTCCTAGTTTAAAATTGAAGAAAAAAGGAAAAAAAACAATTTTATACTGACATAAAGAAGACAATTAAAAAGACGTTTTTGACATTGGTAGCGATATTTATTTTGTATAATGGGATATTTAAACCTTATCTAAAGAACTTCGTATTATATCTATTCCACGGACGCCTTATAGTCATAAAGCGAACTTTAAGTGCGCGAAGCAGTCACGCACAGGCACATCTAGTCCAAACTAAAATACCTGATTATTTTAAATAAAAGTGCAAAAAATATCATTTCACGTATAATGAAGTTTCTTTATAAAGAAGCAATATTCTGGTCCCATGCAGATTCATTATAGGGAAATTCGACTGTAAATAAATATATAAAAAATACAATTTATTGAGGAAGAAGGGAAAAATACAGTAACAAAGTATTTACTGATGCACGTGCAGATTACATACATACATACAGACATACATACATAAGCTATGTAGAATATAAAGCATTTG
>OY101448.1:117242081-117249619 GCA_956483635.1 Panzeria rudis
ATATATATATATATATATATATATATATATATATATATATATATATATATATATATATATATATTGTATTTAACAATATCGTATATATGTAATTTGTGCTTGTATCCAACCATTAATCCATCTAAACATCATTCATTTATCTCCATCTCCTTTATGTATATATGCACCTAAATACACGTGCAATTAGTGTTTCCTCTTGCGAATTGTATTAAAAACTCGACTAAACTACACAAATACTTTCAGGAAAATAAAAAAAAGCGGAATAAATAAAAATTAGAAAAAAAAAAATAGTTTTGGATTGTTTTCATTTTATAAAACAAACGATAAATAAAAAATTTAATATACATATATTCATTAGGGTGGGTCAATTGTGTTTGACAAAAGTGTCTAGCAATAACGAAATCTATGCAAAATTCTAAGAAAATTAACCTAAGAAATTAGAGGTCTAAAATCAAAACCAAACTCCCAAAGGCATCCAAAGTCAAGTTTTTTATTGGGTCAATCAATTTATAGCCAAACAATATAACTTGTACGAATGATTTTGTACATTCTCGTTCACGAAACGTAGCGACTGGAATGTATAGTGGGTGCCTCTGTGAATGTTGTCAAATGCTGTGGTGAAATCTTCAAAACAATCATGTAGATTTTGTTGATATTCGTTCATTTGTTCCAATATGATCCAAACAGGATCAAAGTTGTCAGATTTTTTCTGACATATTTCGCCAAATTGATTTTAAAAATTGGCTAAAGTCGCCAAAATCTGTTTTATGTCTGAAATTTTTTATTTCGGTTTTTAGTTTCAATATTTGAATTAATGTAAATTCAAATTATTTTTATTAACAGTGGAGTGTTGGAATATTCAAATCAGATCAGTACTACTGATTTCTACAGGCCACTACACCGTCTCATCAGCGTTCTTGTTCACTTTTACCACTTATGAAGGTGGCTGCTTTTTACAAGGATACATCAGCTATTTAACTAATTTTTTGTCACGAACTAGAACACAAAATTTTTTGTTCATATAATTTCTTGCATTCATTTTTATGTAGTTTTTGCTAAAATATATATTGTAGTAAATTTATTTTTATATAATACTTTTTTTAATATAAGTTTTTATAGAATAATCGCATAAGAGTTTAGCAGAAAATCGCCAAAAGTAGAAATAAAATCGCCAAAAAATATATCTTATCAATTTTTCTCATCAAAGTTCAAAATCCATTAATGACTGTAATTAATATAAGAAAAAGCATCAAAATCACTTTGTTTTAATTTTTTCCAGACAAGTTTTGGTGGGAGTTATTTTCAAAAATACTCTTCCAACAAAGTAATTTTCTTGAATTATAAAACATTTTTAAGTACATTTTTGTTAAAAAATAGCCAGAAAAATCGCCATGTTCGCCAAATAAAAATTTTGACGCAAAATAGGTTGAAAAATCGCCTCGTTGACAACCGTGAATAGGATCTGTTGCGACGAAAACTGGATTGATTCGAACGTAGCGACCTTCAAATTTTTTTCTGAACGCGATTCAAAATTAGTCTGGATAGGATTTTAGAAGGGATAGATATGAGCATTATACATCTGTACTTCTTGTAATTATCGATAAATTTATTTATTTTTTATTTTTTTTTTTGTTACAAATCCAAGTAGAAATTGTATTTTATTTTTAAGTGGTGTCTTTGATATGATTCGAACCGACAACCTCCGGCATGACAGGCTAGTACACTATCCACTCCACCACAGGGGAACTAATATTTCAATTAGGGATGTACCGAATACCGATACCGATATATCGGCGATACTTCAGATTTTCCGATACATCGGTATCGGCGATATTTTACTGTCGATACTTTAAAAAATTTTTTTCAAAGTTTTTTTTAACAAATAATTTATTTTTTCTTCGATTTTACCATGAAATAAATTTACTTCGTTATTTTTTAAATCTTATTAATATCAATTTTAAAAATTAATAATATTTTGTGCTGTTATTTTGTAAAAAAAATTATTTATTTTTTTGTTAATTTTACCATGAATTCAAATTCAAGTCGTTGTTTTTTAAATCTTATTCCAGCAAAATAAAAGATACTCTAAAGAATTCATGAAAATGTAGAATTCGCGATCTGGAAGTATTGCAAATTTGGATAATTTCTAATTAGTTTTACATATCCTTGCCATTGAAAGAAGTTCTGTTTTTCGATTACCGAATTGGAAGCGATGCTAGGACAAATTTCTTTTTCGGTATTCTATAATGATTTTTCCTCAAGGAAAAAGGATAAAAAATTATCCATTTTCACAATTTTTTTTTATGCGAATTTAAACTCAGAACTGTATTTTCATGTAAATTTAAGTGACTAAATATAAACTTAGAAGTCTTTTAATAATTAAGCTATTAAGTTATTTAGAAGAATATTCGTTGATAAATGTCCTTTAAAAAAATCGATTTTTAAAAAGCACGGCGAGTATGTTTTAAAATTATAAAGGAATTAAACATTTTTTCTTGCTTTTCTACTAATTATCTGCATATTTTTAATATAGTTTTTTTGGAAGCAAAGAAAATGTAGCTCCTTAAAAATTACTTCCAATGTTTTATCAATTTTAAATATTCTCTCTTATAATGTAATATTGTATAATAAAAAAATTCCACTTGAGTTTTGTTAATCTAAACTTGAACTCAATTTCATTATTCGTATCGGTATCGGAATCGGTATCGGCGATATTTATTTTTAAATATCGGTATCGGTATCGGATCGGCAAAATGGCGTATCGTTACATCCCTAATTTCAATGTTATAAATACCAGTTAAGCTGGAGTTAATATCTGAATATAGTTACGGAACAGCTTCCTGAGTTGCATGGCAGTTGCATGGCAGTCTCATAGGCCTTAGATCCAGGTGCATCGAATTTGTTCAGTGCCGTCTACTACAATACTAGCCGGAGTACCAACTAAGTAGACTGAAAATGGTTAATATGTTACCATTTACACAATATCTTTTTCTTTTTTCACCATTCACTACTCCTTATTTTTGTTACAAGTCTCATTTTCTCAAGTCATAGAACGAGTACTTTTGGATCATTTGTCACAAAATTTTCCGCAGGGTATATTCAGATATTAACTCCAGCTTAACTAGTATTTATAACATTGAAATATTAGTTCCCCTGTGGTGGAGTGGGTAGTGTACTAGCCTGTCATGCCGGAGGTTGTCGGTTCGAATCCTATCAAAAACACCGCTTAAAAATAAAATACGATTTCTACTTGGATTTGTAATAATAAAAAAAATAAATTAATCGATAATTACAGCTGAATTTTGGAATAATATTTATATATAACATATATTATTCTACACCGATTAGGACACTATAAGATAGTTCACAGACAGGTCCCTATCATGTGGGGATCGGTCAAGTGACTTGTTTTGTGTCAGTTCCATTTACCGTAGGGTAATTACGGAACAAGCTCCTGAGTAGCATGGCAGTCTCATTGAAGGGAGACAATTAATATTATATAGATACTATGTGATATGCCTTAGATCCAGGTGCATCGAATTTGTTCAGTGCCGTTTACTACAATACTAGCCGGAGTACCAACTAAATTTACTCAAAATGCTTAATATGTGACCATTTAGACAATATGTCTTTTTTCACCATTCACTACTCCTTAGTTTTGGCACCAGTCTCATTTTCTCAAGTCATAGGACGAGTACTTTTGGATCAATTGTCACCAAATTTTCCGCAGGGTACATACATACATACATACATACATACATACATACATACATACATACATACATACATACATACATACATACATACATACATACATACATACATACATACATACATACATACATACATACATACATACATACATACATACATACATACATACATACATACATACATACATACATACATACATACATACATACATACATACATACATACATACATACATACATACATACATACATACATACATACATACATACATACATACATACATACATACATACATACATACATACATACATACATACATACATACATACATACATACATACATACATACATACATACACATACATACATACATACATACATACATACATACATACATACATACATACATACATACATACATACATACATACATACATACATACATACATACATACATACATACATACATACATACATACATACATACATACATACATACATACATACATACATACATACATACATACATACATACATACATACATACATACATACATACATACATACATACATACATACATACATACATACATACATACATACATACATACATACATACATACATACATACATACATACATACATACATACATACATACATACATACATACATACATACATACATACATACATACATACATACATACATACATACATACATACATACATACATACATACATACATACATACATACATACATACATACATACATACATACATACATACATACATACATACATACATACATACATACATACATACATACATACATACATACATACATACATACATACATACATACATACATACATACATACATACATACATACATACATACATACATACATACATACATACATACATACATACATACATACATACATACATACATACATACATACATACATACATACATACATACATACATACATACATACATACATACATACATACATACATACATACATACATACATACATACATACATACATACATACATACATACATACATACATACATACATACATACATACATACATACATACATACATACATACATACATACATACATACATACATACATACATACATACATACATACATACATACATACATACATACATACATACATACATACATACATACATACATACATACATACATACATACATACATACATACATACATACATACATACATACATACATACATACATACATACATACATACATACATACATACATACATACATACATACATACATACATACATACATACATACATACATACATACATACATACATACATACATACATACATACATACATACATACATACATACATACATACATACATACATACATACATACATACATACATACATACATACATACATACATACATACATACATACATACATACATACATACATACATACATACATACATACATACATACATACATACATACATACATACATACATACATACATACATACATACATACATACATACATACATACATACATACATACATACATACATACATACATACATACATACATACATACATACATACATACATACATACATACATACATACATACATACATACATACATACATACATACATACATACATACATACATACATACATACATACATACATACATACATACATACATACATACATACATACATACATACATACATACATACATACATACATACATACATACATACATACATACATACATACATACATACATACATACATACATACATACATACATACATACATACATACATACATACATACATACATACATACATACATACATACATACATACATACATACATACATACATACATACATACATACATACATACATACATACATACATACATACATACATACATACATACATACATACATACATACATACATACATACATACATACATACATACATACATACATACATACATACATACATACATACATACATACATACATACATACATACATACATACATACATACATACATACATACATACATACATACATACATACATACATACATACATACATACATACATACATACATACATACATACATACATACATACATACATACATACATACATACATACATACATACATACATACATACATACATACATACATACATACATACATACATACATACATACATACATACATACATACATACATACATACATACATACATACATACATACATACATACATACATACATACATACATACATACATACATACATACATACATACATACATACATACATACATACATACATACATACATACATACATACATACATACATACATACATACATACATACATACATACATACATACATACATACATACATACATACATACATACATACATACATACATACATACATACATACATACATACATACATACATACATACATACATACATACATACATACATACATACATACATACATACATACATACATACATACATACATACATACATACATACATACATACATACATACATACATCATACATACATACATACATACATACATACAACATACATACATACATACATACATACATACATACATACATACATACATACATACATACATACATACATACATACATACATACATACATACATACATACATACATACATACATACATACATACATACATACATACATACATACATACATACATACATACATACATACATACATACATACATACATACATACATACATACATACATACATACATACATACATACATACATACATACATACATACATACATACATACATACATACATACATACATACATACATACATACATACATACATACATACATACATACATACATACATACATACATACATACATACATACATACATACATACATACATACATACATACATACATACATACATACATACATACATACATACATACATACATACATACATACATACATACATACATACATACATACATACATACATACATACATACATACATACATACATACATACATACATACATACATACATACATACATACATACATACATACATACATACATACATACATACATACATACATACATACATACATACATACATACATACATACATACATACATACATACATACATACATACATACATACATACATACATACATACATACATACATACATACATACATACATACATACATACATACATACATACATACATACATACATACATACATACATACATACATACATACATACATACATACATACATACATACATACATACATACATACATACATACATACATACATACATACATACATACATACATACATACATACATACATACATACATACATACATACATACATACATACATACATACATACATACATACATACATACATACATACATACATACATACATACATACATACATACATACATACATACATACATACATACATACATACATACATACATACATACATACATACATACATACATACATACATACATACATACATACATACATACATACATACATACATACATACATACATACATACATACATACATACATACATACATACATACATACATACATACATACATACATACATACATACATACATACATACATACATACATACATACATACATACATACATACATACATA